>CAUOFW020001169.1:1370102-1517831 GCA_963454935.2 Ilex paraguariensis
ACATATCACAAAAACTCAAACATGTTATTTGCATCAAAATAACAACATTCACTTATCTAAGGCATTCAATCAAACACCTTCAAGGCTAGGATATCATGTCATCACATAATATTGCCCACATACATCAAATATAGTCAAGTACCAAGAAATGGTTTACATAACTCCACAAATCATATTTAAGCTAGAGTTTAATTTAAGTCCTTCCTAGACTCATTTCCCATTTCCATAACTATATATATATATATATACGTCAACACACACACACACACACACACATATATATATATATATATACATACTTCCAACCATCCATTTGGAGCATTCTAGGTTGAAAATCAACCCAAGTAGGAGAATCATTACCTCTTGGAGTGTAAAAGAAAGGTAGAACCCTCTAGGCACCTCCTAGCTCTAAAATCTTTGATTTTCCCAAAGCTCTGTCTTTGAACCTTCGGTGAAAATCTTCGTTCTTGGTACATATGTGTAGCCCTCTTTGCATAGACCAACTTTAATTCCTGGATCGACGGATTTCGACCGACAAAACTTGGCGGATCGGAGGAGAAAGCCTTGGATTCTCTCTTCTCCAACGTTGGAACCAACCAGCAAATGAGCAAAATATCTGATTTTTCAGATATTTAAGCCCTATTTATACTTTTAATTGCCCGGTCCACATTACCCCACTCGTTTATCACTTCCGGATCTATTTTTAACCCCGAAACGACTTAATTAAATTTTGGTTTCAATTCAAATAAATTTTATTTGAACTTTTATTCAATTATAAGAAAATTTTAAAATTTCCGTTTTTGGGGACGTTTAAAAGTTCATTCGTCACCCAATCGTCTCGAAAAACATATAAAATTTTACTATCTCGGAATTTGACAAAATTTAACATAGCAGCTCAATTTCGCGATACAAATCTAACGGTGAAGTCCATTGTTCCGTTCGAGCTCTATAAAATATGCATTTTAAACCTGCATAGTAGTGGCAAATTACTATTTTTCCTTTAATCGAAAAAAGTTCAAATTTACCCGGGTTTCACACGGGCTCGATTGTCTTAGAGGTGGAGGAGTTCGATGATGAGGAGGGTGATGATGATAAGGGGGATGATGAGGATTTGGGTGATGATGTAGAAGAGTAGAGAGACCACTCTTGGTTTGTTGTTTTTAGTAGATTGCACATAGTGGTTTAGTGGTAGTCAGCCTAGTAGAAGAGTCTCCAGGATCACAAGCCATTTTTTGTTTCAAGATCTTTGTACTAAACCTAATGAAGTTATGAATGAAAGAACCACATTTTATTTGTTTCAATTTGCCCCAAGTTCATTTACATAATTGCATTATGATTTGAGTATTTTGTTGATCGGTGAATTGGTTAGCATGAATGGAATTGTTGCTTTTATGTAGTGTATTTTGAAAATAAATTTTGCTAGGGACTAGCAAAACTCAAGTTGGGGGTTGTGATGAGTATAGAATATTGCATATCAAGTATTTCTTTTGCACCCATATTACTTGTTTTGTGGTGAAAATTGGGGGAAATGCTTTCAAACTCACAATTAATGGATATTCGTGTGATTGTAGGTAAAGAGTAGGTAAAGTTGTGTATAAAGCCTCTCATCTAGTGCTCAAACACAATGGGTAAGAAGAGAATGCTTAACAGATGGCATGGGACCTCAAGGAACCAAGGAAATTCCAAAGTAGGACAAAACCTACTGGTAGAAGTCAACCAAAACCTATCGGTAGAAGTTAGTGAAAACCTACTGGTAGAAGATCCAAAACCTACCGGTAGAAAATGATACTGGAATTCTTCTACCTCAGCCATGCAAAAACCTACCGATAGAAAATCTTACAAGAAAAAACCTACCAATAGGTTTTCTTAGATTCTACTAGTAGGGTTTGCCTAGTTTTACAAAATACTTGCTCACACGACTCCACCTAATCTGGGGGCCCACCTCTTGTCCTCCAAACCATACCCTAACATATTTGACACCCCATGATGCTCTCCTAACCCCTAAAGTCATATTTCAAGTGAGAGAGAGGGGACGTAAGAGAGAGAAGATGGGTGGTTGGGAAAGCTTGAGAGGAAATGCTTGGCCTATTTTTGCTTGTTCAAGTGTCCAACGTCTCCCCAGTCATTGCATATTAGTTCACACAGGCTAAGGGAGGAGAGATGGATGAAAATAACCAAGTCTTACACCATTATTCAATTTTACATATTTTTAGGGAGAGAAGCTCCAAGGTAGAAAATGAAGTTATAGAGAGAGAAAGTTAGGTTTTCACATTTCCATCAACATTTTCATTGGAGTAAGCTTTATATTACTTGTAATCTTTCCCTCTTTCACTTTAAACTCTTTTATTCAAGTTTTAATCAAGTTTAGTGAAGTGTTTCGCAATTCCACTTGCAACATTTGGGTATTTTTCTCTTCAAGCTTTGTAATTTGGTTATGAATGACTTTACTTTTGTAGTTTAAAATGATTAACCTTAACTAGTATATAAATCAAAATAGTTAAATAAGTCAAATTAGTAAAATAAATAACCAAAAACTATTAAGTAGAGTCAATTAGGGTTTGTGCGGTAATTAGGATTTTATGTGTGTTATGTTTAAAACTTTCAGGGTTTGATGCACAATTACTACAAAATGCAAGGAGCAAAGTATGAAGGATTGAAACAACAAAGGCTAAAATGTAATTTCAACAAATGAAGAGTCAACATATATGGAAGTGGCAAAATCCAGCAAGGTCACACCATCCGGACAGTGGTGATGGCGTCCAGACGGTCATTATTGGCGACTGAAACTTCAGCTCTCCACCTCATGCTTAATTCTCCTCTATAATTAGCCATGCCTCCTTCATTCTTCAAAAAGGCCGGATCCAAGGGGAGTTCAGAGAGAAAAAGAAAAGAGAAAAAGAGAAAAGAAGTTGCAACTCGATCCGGTCGTTGTATGACTCTCGTTCGCACGGGCAGTTGATGGGTTGGCTTGAGAGCCTTTCCTTGGAGGACGAGATGAGACAAGAGTTGGGTCTACCTTAGGTTGTGTGTGAGTATGAGGACATTTTTTTGGATGAACTACCAGGATTACCTCCTCATAGGGATGTAGACTTCAGCCTTGAGTTACATCCAGGTACATCTCCTATTTCTATGACTCTGCAGTGAATGATACCAGTTGAGTTGCAAGAACTCAAAGTCCAATTGCAAGAATTTTTGGACAAGGGCTTCATTAGACTGAGCACTTAACCTTGGGGTGCTCTGGTGTTGTTTGCCAAGAAGAAGGATAAGACCCTTCAGTTGTGTATAGATTATCAGCAGTTGAACCGAGTTACCATTAAGAATAGGTACCCTTTGCCGAGGATTGACGATCTGTTTGATTAGCTGAAAGGGGCACGGGTCTACTCCCAGATATATCTTCATACTGGTTATCATCAGTTGAAGATTGGGGAGGCGGATATCCGTAAGACGGCGTTCAAAATACGGTACGGGCATTTTGAATTCACCATGATGTCATTTGGATTGACGAATGCCCCGACGGCATTCATGGATCTCATGCATAGGGTGTTCCAATCTTATTTAGATCAGTTCGTCATGGTGTTTGTTGACGACATCTTGATCTACTCCAAGTCTAAGGAGGAGCATGAGGGTCACTTAAGGGATTGTTCGCCAGAACTTGAGGGACCATTAGTTGTACGCCAAGTTTAGTAAATGTGAATTCTGGCTTACAGAGGTGAAATTCTTAGGACACGTGGTGTCGGCTTCGGGTGTGTCGGTTGACCCGGAGAAGTTAAGGCGGCTATGAGTTGGGAAATGCCGAAGTCAGTTTTTGAGATACGCAGTTTCTTGGGGTTGGTGGGATATTACATGAGGTTCATTGAGGACTTCTCCCAACTAACTGCACCTATGACGAGATTGACCCGGAAGGAGGTCAAGTTTCAGTGGGATGATTCGTGCGAGAAGGCATTCCAAGAATTGAAGAGGAGGCTTATTTCACCTCCTATTTTGATTATTCCAGAGAGAGGACAAATGTACATCGTGTACAATGATACCTCCAAGAACAGACTCGCTTGTGTTTTGATGCAGTATAGGAGAGTGGTGGCTTATGGTTCTCGACAGCTGAAGAATCATGAGCGGAATTATCCCACGCATGACATGGAGTTGGCAGCCATTGTATTTGCCTTGAAAACTTGGCGCCACTACTTATATGGGGAGTAGTTCGAGGTATTTTTGGACCATAAAAGTCTAAAGTATATTTTTACACAGGGGGACCTTAACATGAGGCAACGCCGGTGAATGGAGTACCTGGAAGATTATGACTTCACTTTGCATTACCACCCCGACAAGGTAAATGTGGTAGCTGATGCACTCAGTCGGAAGTCGCAGGGAGTCTTGACTAGTCTGGCTTCCTGGGAGTGGCAGATGCTCGAGACTGTGGGGTTCGGGCTACGATACATGGGTCAGGCTCAGGACATTTTGGGGAGTTTGATGGCTATGTCCTCCCTACTGAGCAAAGTGATCAAGTCCCAGAGACAGGATATAGAGATTTTATCCATCAGGGACCAAGTGCAGGTATGTACCGGTGATGAGGGCTGGGTCATTCACTCGGATGGTAGCCTTCAGTATATGGGGAGGGTTATAGTTCCCCAGTTAACGGATCTAAAAGAGGAGATCCTCTGGGAATTTCATTGCTCCCGTTTTGCAGTGCATTCAGGTGGTACGAAGATGTACCATGATTTTCGTCGCCAATACTATTGAAGCAGGATAAAGAGAGACATTGGAAATTTTGTTAGCTGATGTCTCACGTGTTAGCAAGTAAAGGCTAAGCACTAGAGACCGGTTGGATTGCTCCAACCTTTGGAGGTAGCGGAATGGAAGTGGGAGCATGTCACGATGGATTTTGTGACTCACTTGCCACGGACATTGCGAGGACATGATGCAGTATAGGTGGTAGTGGACTGACTTACCAAGTCGGCACACTTTTTGGCTGTGCGGATGACCTTCACACTTGAAGAATTTTGTAGGTTATATATATAAGAGATTGTCTAGTTGCATGGGGTGCCCGTATCTATAGTATCGGATCGGGATTTCAGGTTAATGGCTCATTTTTGGGAGAGTTTCCAGCAAGCCATAGGGACACAGTTGATGATCAGCACTACTTTTCATCCCCAGACAGATGACCAGTTAGAGAGAACCATCCAGACTTTAGAGGACATCCTACGGGCATGCATCCTAGATCTCAAAGGTAGTTGGGAAGAGCACCTACCCTTAGTGGAGTTCACTTACAACAATAGTTTTCAGGCGAGTACACAGATGGCATCCTATGAGGCATTACATGGAAGGCCTTGTCGTTCTCCGATTTGTTGGACAGAGGTAGAAGAGAGACCCTCTATGGGTCCAGACTTGATCAGAGACACCTCAGATAAGGTGGGCTTGATACGAAAGCATCTTCTTAGAGCTCAGAGCTGACAGAAGAGCTATGCCAACAGACGGCGACGACCTCTAGAATTTGAGGTTGGAGATCATGTCTTCTTAAAACTGATTCCTAAAAAAGGTGTGGTTAGGTTCAAAAAACGCAAAAAGCTGTCACTGAGGTCCATCAGGCCCTTCGAGGTACTTGAGAGAGTTGGCAGAGTGACTTACAGATTGGCGTTACCGCCAAAATTATAAGTTGTTCACGCGGTGTTCCATGTCTCTATGCTCTACAAGTATACTCTAGATCCGACACATGTGGTGCATTGGGGTGGATTGAATGTTGATGCGAATAGGACCTTNTTGTTCACGCGGTGTTCCATGTCTCTATGCTCTACAAGTATACTCCAGATCCGACACATGTGGTGCATTGGGGTGGATTGAATGTTGATGCGAATAGGACCTTCGAGGAAGGACCGGTGTGTATCATGGATAGCTGGAAACAGGTTTTGCGAGGCAAGACCGTGTGGCTAGTGAAGGTGTTATGGCAGCGTCGAGGAGTGGAGGAGGAGGACACATGGGAGCATGAAGATACCATGCGTACCAACTATTCATTCCTATTTGAGGATGAAGGTACAAGTTTTATAATATTAAGTATAATATTGTTGTTGCATATGCATGACGTTGAGTGTGTATGCGTGTGTGAATTTCGGGGACGAAATTCTTTTAAGGGGGGAAGAATGTAAAACCCAGGTAAATTTGAATTTTTTTATGAAAAATGGTAAAATGATAATTTGTCATTATAGTATGGGTTGTAAACTTAAAATTTTCTAGAACTCAGATGACAAAATGGACCTCACCGTTGGATTCATCCCGCAAAATCTAGTTACCACGTCAAATTTCATCAAATTCTGAGATAGTTAGATTTTTTGTGTTTTACGAGGCGGTTGAGTCTCATGTGACCTAAAAACGGGATTTTGATAAAAAATTTCAAAATTTAAAAAATAATTCAAATCAAATTAAAATAAAAATATTTTAAACTTGAATCAAGACGAAATTTAATCATTTNTAAAAACGGGATTTTGATAAAAAATTTCAAAATTTAAAAAATAATTTAAATCAAATTAAAATAAAAATATTTTAAACTTGAATCAAGACGAAATTTAATCATTTTGGGGCTAAAACGGACCTGAAAAATAGGGTCATGTAGCGCGTTGTGGACCAAGCGTTGGGAAGCTATAAATAGGGGACGAAAATCAGATTTCCTCCATTATTCATCAACCGGTTCCAACATGAGAGAAAGAGAGGGAAAAGAGAGAGTTTCTCTACTTTCCCTCTATGATCTACAAAGCTACGGTGCTCAAATCTACTCGGGACAAGAACAAAAGTCGGTCTCCTCATCGAGGGCTACACAACCACACCAAAAATGAGAGATTTCACCAAAGTTTCAAAACCAAGTTTGGTGGAATCAAGGGCTTGGGGCAAAAATTTGACTCTTGACGGCTTCCACCAAGTGGGTTTACCTTCAAGAGGTAGGGTTTTTTCCTACTTAGGTTTATTTAACAACCTAGGGTGTAGAATGTAATGGGTATGTTGATAGAAAGATTATATTATTACCTACGTTGATAGAAAGATTATATTATTACCTATGTTGTGAAAATGGATTAAATGGGTATGGAAATTGGGTAGAATGAATTTTACCTTGAATTGGGTTGTGAATTTGACTCAATGTGATCCATGGAAATGTGATTTATGGACATGTTATATGTGTACATTATTGCCTTGATGAGGTTAGTGTGTTAAGTGCATGATTATGTGATAATATGCTTGAAAATTGTGTTGAATGAAGTGTCGATATATGCTTAAAATATATTGGCAAATTGTAGATTATGAACATTTTATGTTTAGAATGTAATGATCCATAGTCTGCGTTGGAAATATGGCATTCATTACATATTGAACATGATGATAGTCTTGCAATAGTGCATTACATTGCATTTGCACGGGAACATCACATTCATGGGCATTGCCATGGGTGTGGGCATGCATGCATGTGTTTGATCAGACACTATACTTGGTGGATGATACGTTGGCTCGGTATTGTTGGACCACGGTTCAATAGAGTGGCACGAATGCATGAAAAATTTGTGTCAGATGTAGCAAGTAGGGCTAGACTCTCCCTCAGGTGCAAGACCCGGCTACTGGTTTTATACACTTCCTACGGTGCAAGTCCAAAAAAGTGTATCGGTTTGTAGAGCCGGCGGTGAGACACCGAAAGTCTGCTATCCAACAAAGACACATGGTTTTGTTTTATAAAATAGTCATCCGATGTGTAACATCCAACAATGACTTGGTTTTATAACCACATGACTTTATTTCAAAATGATCATTGGATGTAATTCATCAATGACGAATTTTTCATACATTGGCATTCCATTGTGTGGAGGGAGCCGGGAGGGCTCGGGTTAAGGGCATGAGTGAAACTCATCTCATTTCATGGCATGATATGCAAAGATTTCCACATTGAATAATATATTGTGGTTGAGATGTTGTTGGTGGTAAAGTGTTGCATGAACATTCATATGCACTTAAGTTGGGGAATAGCCTCAGTAGGAAATAATTTACTGGTCGTGGCTCACCCTATATGGGAACACATTTCTAGTGTGGGGTTTGTACTGGCGGGAGACTCTCATTCGGGACCTCCAAGATAAAGAAAAGGCCGACTTGTGGCCTTCAATCCATTTTGTAAAACCATTGTATAAATTTGGTGAAAAGTATATTTTGGGCTTGTAATCATATGGAATTAATTGTAATAGAACTTGTATCTATAAAGTCTTATGTGAAAAACTATATTTTACATGTTTGGGATGTTCGTGAGAAAGTTTGGAATGAATTGGAAATGAAAAGTAGGTAAACATACAATTTTGGGCAAAACCTTCCGAAAGGTTTGGACAAAGACAATGACAATTGTTGAACAGAGGGTGAAACCTTTCGGAAGGTCGATTCTAACCTTCCAGAAGGTCTTCAAATTTTTCTAAAATGAGGGAATCCAATGTGTAACTTCTTCTGGAAGGTTGAACACACATTTCGGAAGGTTGACACATCTTTCTTAAAGATAGGATTTCAGTATGCTCGATCTTCCAGAAGGTTGAGGAAACCTTCTAGAAGGTCAACCTTCCGGAAGTTTTATGAAAACCTACCAGAAAGTTTTCCAAAAATCTGAAATTTTTAGAATACTCTGCATTCTTGTGGGCTATGTGTTCCCCTATTCCAAGGATATAAATGAACATCAAATGATTATAAATTGTAGTATATTGGAGCTCGATCTGGCCAAATGGTAAAACGTATACAAGTTAAACATATGGGTTATACGACAATCACAGGTATTTTTGCGGGTTGACGGGTGGTCAACGGTTGACAAAAGAACCCCCGATTTTTGGAGCATCACAGATTAACACTTATTAAATTGTATTATTAGCATTATCCTTAACTTTTATGCATAAATTATACAGATATATGATTTATGGAAAATGATCTTAGGTCATGTTTGACTAATATTGAGCATTGACCATTTCTTTTACAAAATTATATCCTTAGTCAACCATGATTGAGCCTAACAAAATATAAATTCTTTTCTTAAAATCCAAGAAACACCCGAACCAAATAAAAATATATTAAACCTACTTTGCTGTTTAATTTTCTTGAACCCTCTTTTAAAACAACAGAATACAGAAAAGTAGAAGAAGAAGAAAAGGTAGAAAAGAACAAAGAAAAGCAAAAGAAGGATCCTAGTTAAAGAAAAGACATTTGTAAAAGAACATAGAAAGAAAGAAAAGAGCCAAGAAAGTGAAAAATGGGAAAAAAGGAAAAGAAACATGCAAAATCCTCAAAAAATGAGGTGTGTCACAATACTAAAAGATAGCATTTGAAATCCAATGACGTTGTTTCATTAACCTTAAACCCATGGCCACATTACAACACTAATAAAGTCCTTTTTGATTCTAAAAATGGTATGTTTAATATAGTGTTAATATTCTTTCAAGAGATTATGTCAAATTCCACTTTATTCAACTAGTCGTTCTTTTGATTACCACATGTAAGATTATTTGCTTTGTTAACTATATTCCAATCACATGTAGCTTGTGCAATAGTCACTATAACAGGTGTGTTCCTTTTGCTAAGTGTATTCCTGGAAAGGACTGATATCAAAACTACCATGAAAGAGAGTAAACATTTCTTAAGTGATTTTTGAAAATAAAGAAATCATTACACACACACACACACACAAGTTTTTATAAAAATATATAGATAATATTATAACTAACGTGTGTCACTCTTATAATGATCAGTGAAAGAAGATTCTTGACAAGATAGATGGAATATTGATTTAATTTTACTTGTGAAAAATTTGGATTATTAAATCCTAATTACTGAAGTTTGTAGGTAGCTTCATTGGAAACCTTCACGAGACAAAACTCTTCCACTAGGAATCACCTAGGGATTTAAAGCCTTGTTGCATTTGCTAAATGCAATCGTAAAAAAATCTACGAAAATGGTTTTTCTATTTTACTAGGAACTAGTAAAGTTTAAATTGGGGAGTGTAATTAACCTTAATTAGTATATAGATCATAATAGTTAAATAAGTCAAATTAGTAAAATAAAATAGCCAAAAACTATTAATTAGAGTCAATTACGGTTTGTGCGGTAATTAGGGTTTTATGTGTGTTATGTTTAAAATTTTCACGATATGATGCAGAATTACTACAAAATATGAAGGATTGAAACAACAAAGGCTAAAATGTAATTTCAACAAATGAAGAGTCAGCATCCATGCAAGTGGCAAAATCCAGCAAGGTCACACCGTCCGACCGGTGGCGATGGTGTCCGGACGGTCATTATTGGCGGCTGAAACTTCAACTCTTCACCTCATGCATCATTCTCCTTTATAAATAGCCATGCCTCCTTCATTCTTCAAAAATGTCGGATCCAAGGGGAGTTCAGAGAGAAGTTCAAGAGAGAAAAAGAAAAGAGAAAAAGAGAAAAGAAAAAGAAAGAGAAAAGAAGTTGCAACTTGATATGGTCCGTCATACACTTCAGTTCAAACTTTGTACTTCCACATTTCTGTTGCATCTTTCTATTCGGATAGTTGAACTACCGTCACCTTTTTGTCATAACTGATAATAAAAGTGATTGTGTTTCAATTGTTCCCTATGACAGACGTTTTAGGGTTTATATTTTAATTTCAGTTGTATGAAAACTAGTCATACTCCTTGCTTGTCTGTAGCAATAGGGCATGAGTAGTCACTTATATCCTCTAGTGAGAGGTGAACATATGTACAATATTGGTTAAATTTTGGAGATGCTGATGTTTTATAAATTTATATATCTATATATTATATGTTTCATTCATGATACAATGATGTATATAATTTTGGTATTGTGCCTGGAATTATGTCATCAGTGCATCATCAATCAGCCAGTAAAACAACCACAGCATTCCTATCGGTATGGTTTATCCTCCACCGGAACACTGAGGATGTTAACTGATGCATGGTACAAAACCTCAATGATCCTCATGAATGGCTTGTCCTTTTGGATTATCAAGGTTATTTAATTACTATATATATATAGATATAACTATCAGACTAATGACCTTAGTGATCCTTATGAATGACTTCTCCTTCTGGATTACTCAAATCGTTTAACTGATATAAATGATAATATTGCCTGTCTAACAAACACGACATTTCTATCGGTATGGTTTATCCTCCACCGAAATGCTGAGGATGTTTAACTGGTATATGTATCATAGATAGAGTCAAATGAATAATTCAAGTATTTCTCATGAATGGCTTGAACTTCTGGTTTGCTTGGATTAGTCCATTGACACATCTATAACCATCTAACCTAAGAAGTTGCTGTGTTATGACTAATACCACTAGTTAACCTAAGAAGTGACTGTGTTATGGTTTATTATGTATGCAACTACTATTATGAAGACAAATGAATAATTCAAGTATTCCTCATAAATGGCTTGTCCTTCTAGTTTGCTTGGATTAATCAATTGTTATGGATACCACCAGCTAACCTAAGAAGTTGTTGTGTGATGGTTTATATATATTAGACCTACTAGTTGACTTGCCAGTAATATGGAAGTTGATTGCTGTAAGGTAGCATTTCCACTATTTAACTAATATACTACATATAGGATCCTTGAACTGAAGGATATTTTTTATTATTGTCTAAATCTATCTGCTTTTTAATTAAACTAGTTATCAATCTAAGCTCACATCACAAGCTATCACATGTTGTCCTATCTAATATAAACAACTTTTACTATTTTTATTTTATTTTCTAATTACACACACTCTTCATGGGATCGATACTTGGACTTAAAATTGAGAAACTACAATTCGACCACTTATACTTTGGTTTATAATATTAATCCGATCACGAAAAAGTGCGAATCATAAACCTTTTATTGCATCAATACAAGTTCATTATTCATTTCATTACCATGTCCCTTTACATTATGTTGGTTCTTGATTTTACTTTGAGTAGCTAGACTTATAGTTGGCTGATCCAAGGAGAAGTTCTTCTTGGGTATGTGAAGTCGACTCTCTTTCATTCTTCCTTATAGTGTAAAGTGTTTGATTTGACTAGGTTGAGTACGGACGTGGTTGTGGGCTCTTTATACACCATAAACTTGTCACGAGATATGCTTTTGTCCAACACATCCACATTAGTCCCTCACTTCCTATGAACCAATCAAACACTGAGACACCATTGGTTGAATGAATCGAGTCGACTTGGTATTCCCATTGGAATGACATCTATGGATTAGTCAATCTTGCTTTCTTGCATTTGTACCAAAACACAATTCACAAGACTTTCCAATTTTCACTTCTTTACAAATCAACTTTTGAAAACATTTGACCTTTCCTTCCTTGAGGAGACGACCTTGGAATACCCATTTCAAGTAAAACACGATATTGCAAGTCTCTCTACACTTGGGGAACACTTTTGGACACACTATTTTTCCCATTTCCTGCATCAAACTTGAGGGAGAGTGACACTCACCAACTCGTATAAGCCATAATGCACAATTCGGACTCATGTTCAGAGATTAAGGAAAACTCATCTAGCAAGGAGGCGGTAAAGGGAAAAACCATGATGACAATTGACGCCCTAATTTAGTAGACAGAGTCTCCATTCACCCCCGAAGTGTTTCATTTATCTCTTCCCCAAAAATTCAGAATGCCACAAGTAGAGACTTTCGATGGGACAAAGGACCCCATGGACCACCTAAATACCTACGAGAACCATATGGAATTGCATGGATACCAGGATCTAGTGTGATGTCGAGATTTCGTTATCACCTTGAAGGGCTCAGCCTTAGCTTGGTTCAATATGTTGGTTTGACAACCCACAAATCAAAGGTCCTTAATTTAACAAAATTCGGGCGAACTCTCCTTTGTACCGGGAGCTCTACCAAAAACACAACTTGTGCATCAACAATCACAGGACCTATCTGAGGTCCAATATACAACATTTACCACACCGGGTCCATTTATCCATATTCATATAATAACTTGCAAGGTTACATTAAAAATAGTCCATATTAGTTCGATTACAATTCTTTTACATATATTACAAGCCCAAAACCTAACTTAGCGAATGTTTTACAAAAGCATAGTTTTTCACAATAATTTCACAAAACGTGAATTAAAAGCCACAAAAGTCGGCTTTTCTTCATCCTTGAGGCCCCAAGTGAGAGCCTTCCACCAGTGTGTACCCCGCACCTGAAATGTTGTCCTCATAAAAGGTGAGTCATGCTCAATAGGGTAACTCCTAAATAGGCTACTCCCCAACCTAGATGCATATGAAATGTCACATGTAACATTCAACAAGCAACAACCATCCCAAACAAGAATATGCAATTCAATGCTTGAATTCTACCATGTCATGCCATGAAATGAAATGAGACTCACTCATGCACTTTAACCCGAGCCCTCACTGGCTCCCACAACACAATGCAATGCCAATGTGTAATAAATTTGCCATTAATGTTATGCATCCGATGACATTTTTGTATGAAACAAAATCATGTGTCTTTGTTGGGTATCGAATTTTGGAATCACACTGCTGGCTCCATATGCCATTACACCTTTTTAGAACTTCACCACAGGGTGGAGTATATGAACCGAGTAGTCTGGTTTTTCACCCGACAGTGTATCTAGCCCTTCTTGGTATACCTAACACAAGTTTTTCAAGAAACTCATGCAACTCTGTTGAACCTTGGTCCAACTATACCAAGTCCACTTGTCAACCACCAAGGATGGTGTTTGACCTAACAACAAGCACACATACCCACACTCATGCCTCATGCCTATGAATGTGATGCCTCAATGCATATACAATGTAATGAGTAATTGCAACATCAATATCATATCCATATGTAATGAATGTCATATGAATTATTTCTACCACATTTCAACACATGTCATGGATAATTACATCCTAAGCAAATAATTTTCATAATTCACCCCAATGCCAATATATCATAAGCACATATCAACATTTGCATTTTCAATTGTAATTCATATCATAAACATATGATTTCACTTTACCATATCATCCAAGCATGATATCACATAATCTCATGCAATTAACATACTTTATTTCACATAGGCATTTTATCAAACACCTTCAAGGCACCAAATCATGTAATCACATAAAATGCCCAAATTTATCACATAACTCAAAAAAAATTAGAATAAATGATTTCCACATACCTAATTATCAAAACTTCCAAGAAATCACAAACTAGCAATTTCTAATTACCAATTCACATTAGAATTAAGCCTACCTATTTCCATTAAACCAACTATAATAGGAAAGTGTTAAAATACACAAAACAGCCCACCCATTTCATATATTCATTCTAGGTTGGAAATAAACCTAGTTAGGAAGAAAACCCTACCCCTTGAAGCATAAAATCAATCTAGAAAACCTCCAAGAACTTAATCCCAAGCTCAAACCCAAGCTTCCCCCAAAATCTCATTTTTTAATCTTCGGTGAAATCCTTCATTTTTGGTATGGTTGCATATCCCTCATTAAGGAGATCGACTTTAATACTTGGCCCGAAAAATTCCGACCGGCAGAACTCCGTAGACCTGAGAAAGAAATCTTGAATCTTCTCTTTCTCCTCTCTTCCTCTCTCCAACGTTACAACCAAAAAACCCAGCATAATAGAAATGCAAAAAATCAGATTGTTAGTCCCTATTTATACATTTTAATGCTTGGCCCACGTCGCGCCACAACGTTTTTTTTTTTTCGGGTCCGTTTTTGCCCCAAAATGATTAAATTTTGTCCCGATTTAAGTTCAAAATATTTTTATATTAAATTTATTTAAATTATAATAAAAGTTTAGAATTTTTTATTTTTGGGCGTTTTTGAGGTCACCCAACACCCGTCGTCTTGAAAAACGTGAAAAATCTGACTATCTTAAAATTCGATAAAAATTATTTGGGTAACTAGATTTCGCGAGATGAATTCAATTGTGAGGTCCGTTTCGTCATCCGAGCTCTAGAGAAATACAAGTTTTTAACTCGCACTGTAGTGATAAATTACCGTTTTGTCCTTTTTCAGAAAAAGTTCAAATTTATTCAGGTTTTACATTCATCCCCCTTTAAAAGAATTTCGTCCCCGAAATTCACACACACATGCACATTCAAAGACATTCATATGCGACAAGTATATCATACTCATAACTACAAAAAATTACCTCAATCCTCGAATAAGAAAGGATAACTGGTATGGATAGTGTTCTCGCACTCCCATATCGCCTCCTACACTCCTCAGTGCTGCCACAACACCTTCACTAGCCTCACGGTCTAACCTTGTAAAACTTAATTTCAACTATCCATGATGTGCACCGGTCCCTCCTCGAAGGCCCCATCCGCATCAACAACAAGCTCACCGCATCCACCACATAAGTCGGATCTGGCATGTATTTTCGAAGCATGGAGACATGGAATACTGCGTGGACACCTGATAGATTTGGAGGTAACACCAACTGGTAAGCAACTATACCAACCCTCTCAAGTACTTCAAAGGGCCCGGTATACCTCGGCGACAGCTTTCAACGCTTACTGAAACTGATCACTCCTCTTTTAGGCATCACCTTTAAGAAGACATGATCTCCCACCTCAAACTCTAGAGGTTATCGTAATCTGTTGGCGTAGCTCTACTGTCGGCTCTAAGCTGTGGGAAGACATTTTCGTATCAAGTCCACCCTCTCTGAGGTGTTTTTAACCAATTTCGGACCCGTAGAGGGTCTCTCTCCTACCTCCGTCCAGCAAACCAGAGAACGACAAGGCCTCCCATATACTGCCTCATAGGGTGCCATCTGTATGCTCTAACTATTATTGTAGGCAAACTCCACTAAGGGTAGGTGCTCTTTTCCAGCTACCCTTCAGATCTTGAACGCATGTCCATAGCATGTCCTCCAAAGTCTAGATGGTCCTCTTCGACTGACCGTCTGTTTGGGGATAAAAAGCAATGCTTATCATCAACTATGTCCCTAAGGATCGTTGGAAACTTTCCCAAAAATGAGCCGTAAACTTGGGATTCCGATCTAATACTATAGATATGGGCACTCCATGTAACTGGACAATATCCCGTATATACAACCTGCAGAATTCCTCCAGTGTGAAGCTCATCCACACAGCCAAAAAGTGTGACGACTTCGTAAGCCGATCCATTATCACCCATACTGTGTCATGCCCTTGCAATGTTCGTGACAAGTGGGTCACAAAATCCATCGTGACATGCTCCCACTTCCAGTCAGCCACCTCCAAAGGCTGAAGCAACCCTGCTGGTCTCTGGTGTTCAGCCTTCACTTGCTAACACATGAGACATCTGCTAAAAAAATCCCCAACATGTTTCTTCATTCCCTTCCAATAATACTAGGGACAAAGATCATGGTACATCATCGTGCCACTTGGATGCACAGCAAATCGGGAGCAATGAAACTCCCTAAAGATCTCCTCCCTCAAATATACTAACTGGGGAACCACAACCCTTCCCCTATACCAAAAATTGCCATCAGAGTGAATGGCCCAGCCCTCGTCACCGATACTCGCCTGCACTCAGTCCCTAATGGATGATAACTCTGGGTCCTACCCCTGGGACTCGATCACTCTGCTCAGTAAGGAAGGTGTAGCCACCAAACTCCCTAAAACACTTTGACCCTGACCCCGATAATGCAGCCCAAACTATCCCACAGTTTCGAGCATCTGCTATTCTTGGGAAGCCACACTAGACACAACTCCCTGTGACTTTCGGTTGAGTGCATCAGCCTCCACGTTCGCCTTACCAGGATGGTAATGCAAAGTGAAGTGGTAGTCCTCCAAATACTCCATCCACCTGCGTTGCCTCAAATTGAGGTCCCACTATGTAAAGATATACTTCAGACTCTTGTGGTCTGAAAACACTTCAAACTACTCACCATACAAATAGTGGCGTTAAGCCTTCAAAGCAAAGACAATGGCAGCCAATTCCATGTCGTGCGTGGGATAATTCTGCTCGTAGTTCTTTAATTATCGAGAACCATAAGCCACCACTCTCCCGGATTGCATCAAAACACATCCAAGTCCGTCTCTAGAGGCATCACAGTACACCGTGTACATCTGTCCCCTCTTTGGAACTATTAAAATAGGAGCTAAAGTAAGCCTCCTCTTTAACTCCTAGAATGCCTTCTCGCATGATTCATTCCACTTAAACTTCACCTCCTTCCGGGTCAATCTCGTCCTAACTGTAACTAATCAGGAGAAGTCCTTGATGAATCTCCGATAATACCCTGCCAATCCCAAGAAATTGCGTATCTCAAAGACTGACTTTGGCCTCTCCCAACTCATGACTGCCTCAACCTTCTCTAGGTCTACGGATACACCCAAAGCCGATATCACGTGTCCCAAAAATTTTACCTTCGTAAGCCAAAGTTCACATATGCTGAACTTGGCGTACAATTGGTGGTCTCTCAAGGTTTGGAGAACAACCCTTAAGTGACCTTGATGCTCCTCCTCGGACTTGGAGTAGATCAGGATGTTGTCAACAAATACCACGACGAACTGATCTAAATAGGGTTAGAACACTCTATGCATGAGATCCATGAATGCCCCAGGGTATTCGTCAATCCAAAAGGCATCACAGTGAACTTGAAATGCCTCCCTAATCCTTAACTGATGGTAGCATGTGCGAAGATCTATCTTGGAGTAGACCCACGTTCCCCTCAACTGATCAAACAGATCGTCGATCCTCGGCAAAGGACATCTATTCTTGATAGTAACCTGATTCAACTGTCGATAGTCTATACACAATCGAAGGGTCGTGTCCTTCTTCTTGGCAAACAATACCGTAGCGCACCATAGCACCCCATGGTGAAGTGCTCGGTCTAATAAAGCCCTTGTCCAATAATTCTTGCAATTGGACCTAGAGTTCTTGCAACTCAGCTGGTGCCATTCTATGTGGAGTCATAGAAACAGACAATGTACTAGGATGCAACTCAATGCTAAAGTCTACATCCCTATGGGAAGGTAATCCTGGTAGTTCATTCGAAAAAACATCCTCATATTCACAAACAACCCAAAGTAGACCCAACTCCTATCTCACCTTGTCCTCCAAAGTAAGGCTCACAAGCAAACCTATCAACAGCCCATGCCATCGAGAGTCATACACGGCTTGGGGCAAAGCATTGTATTTTTTCCCTTGAAACTTGAAACAAACACCGTCTGGTGTGTAGGCAGTGATTGTCTACTAATCACAGTCATTGACAACTCGATGTGCTGCCTACCACTCCATCACGAGGATAACATCAAACTCTGACATGTCCATGACCCTAAGGTCCACGGTAAGTAGAATTCCTAAGATCTCTAACTCACATCCCCGACATATTTGATCAACACTCACCCTAGCTCCTAGGGCAGAACTCACATGCAAAGGCTCTTCCAAGGTCTCAACCTCTAAGCCCAAATATTTCACATATGATGCAGCAATAAAAGAATGAGATACACCAGAGTCAAATAATACCCTTGCCCATAAGCGAGAGAGTAGAAATATACCCTGAATGACTGACTGATCCACTAGCTCAGTATGAGGTGTGATGGAATAGGCACACCCCTAGGTCCCCAAAGTTCCAACCTGCATGCCCTGTCCTCGGCCTTGACCTATGCCCTGGCCTATCTTGCCTAATTACGGAGTCCCCGCTCGTGAAGTGGTAAGGGCCTAAGTAGCACCCTGGAATTGGTACTGGCTTCCCTGACCCATGGTGTGGTAGGGAGAGACAAGGTATGTTTATGGTTGCCCCACCAATGACTGGGCCTGAGATGCCCCATAACTCTGGGATCCCTGTCTTTGAGGGCAATCCCGCTTTATGTAACCTGGCTGGTGGCAATGAAAGCAAGTCCTCTGACTTGCTTGGTATGAAGGCCTCTAATNGGTCGTGGCTCACCCTATATGGGAACACATTTCTAGTGTGGGGTTTGTACTGGCGGGAGACTCTCATTCGGGACCTCCAAGATAAAGAAAAGGCCGACTTGTGGCCTTCAATCCATTTTGTAAAACCATTGTATAAATTTGGTGAAAAGTATATTTTGGGCTTGTAATCATATGGAATTAATTGTAATAGAACTTGTATCTATAAAGTCTTATGTGAAAAACTATATTTTACATGTTTGGGATGTTCGTGAGAAAGTTTGGAATGAATTGGAAATGAAAAGTAGGTAAACATACAATTTTGGGCAAAACCTTCCGAAAGGTTTGGACAAAGACAATGACAATTGTTGAACAGAGGGTGAAACCTTTCGGAAGGTCGATTCTAACCTTCCAGAAGGTCTTCAAATTTTTCTAAAATGAGGGAATCCAATGTGTAACTTCTTCTGGAAGGTTGAACACACATTTCGGAAGGTTGACACATCTTTCTTAAAGATAGGATTTCAGTATGCTCGATCTTCCAGAAGGTTGAGGAAACCTTCTAGAAGGTCAACCTTCCGGAAGTTTTATGAAAACCTACCAGAAAGTTTTCCAAAAATCTGAAATTTTTAGAATACTCTGCATTCTTGTGGGCTATGTGTTCCCCTATTCCAAGGATATAAATGAACATCAAATGATTATAAATTGTAGTATATTGGAGCTCGATCTGGCCAAATGGTAAAACGTATACAAGTTAAACATATGGGTTATACGACAATCACAGGTATTTCTGCGGGTTGACGGGTGGTCAACGGTTGACAAAAGAACCCCCGATTTTTGGAGCATCACAGATTAACACTTATTAAATTGTATTATTAGCATTATCCTTAACTTTTATGCATAAATTATACAGATATATGATTTATGGAAAATGATCTTAGGTCATGTTTGACTAATATTGAGCATTGACCATTTCTTTTACAAAATTATATCCTTAGTCAACCATGATTGAGCCTAACAAAATATAAATTCTTTTCTTAAAATCCAAGAAACACCCGAACCAAATAAAAATATATTAAACCTACTTTGCTGTTTAATTTTCTTGAACCCTCTTTTAAAACAACAGAATACAGAAAAGTAGAAGAAGAAGAAAAGGTAGAAAAGAACAAAGAAAAGCAAAAGAAGGATCCTAGTTAAAGAAAAGACATTTGTAAAAGAACATAGAAAGAAAGAAAAGAGCCAAGAAAGTGAAAAATGGGAAAAAAGGAAAAGAAACATGCAAAATCCTCAAAAAATGAGGTGTGTCACAATACTAAAAGATAGCATTTGAAATCCAATGACGTTGTTTCATTAACCTTAAACCCATGGCCACATTACAACACTAATAAAGTCCTTTTTGATTCTAAAAATGGTATGTTTAATATAGTGTTAATATTCTTTCAAGAGATTATGTCAAATTCCACTTTATTCAACTAGTCGTTCTTTTGATTACCACATGTAAGATTATTTGCTTTGTTAACTATATTCCAATCACATGTAGCTTGTGCAATAGTCACTATAACAGGTGTGTTCTTTTTGCTAAGTGTATTCCTGGAAAGGACTGATATCAAAACTACCATGAAAGAGAGTAAACATTTCTTAAGTGATTTTTGAAAATAAAGAAATCATTACACACACACACACACAAGTTTTTATAAAAATATATAGATAATATTATAACTAACGTGTGTCACTCTTATAATGATCAGTGAAAGAAGATTCTTGACAAGATAGATGGAATATTGATTTAATTTTACTTGTGAAAAATTTGGATTATTAAATCCTAATTACTGAAGTTTGTAGGTAGCTTCATTGGAAACCTTCACGAGACAAAACTCTTCCACTAGGAATCACCTAGGGATTTAAAGCCTTGTTGCATTTGCTAAATGCAATCGTAAAAAAATCTACGAAAATGGTTTTTCTATTTTACTAGGAACTAGTAAAGTTTAAATTGGGGAGTGTAATTAACCTTAATTAGTATATAGATCATAATAGTTAAATAAGTCAAATTAGTAAAATAAAATAGCCAAAAACTATTAATTAGAGTCAATTACGGTTTGTGCGGTAATTAGGGTTTTATGTGTGTTATGTTTAAAATTTTCACGATATGATGCAGAATTACTACAAAATATGAAGGATTGAAACAACAAAGGCTAAAATGTAATTTCAACAAATGAAGAGTCAGCATCCATGCAAGTGGCAAAATCCAGCAAGGTCACACCGTCCGACCGGTGGCGATGGTGTCCGGACGGTCATTATTGGCGGCTGAAACTTCAACTCTTCNGTCAGCCTCACGGTGTGCCTGACTGGCGAGTCTGCCATCTCCACGGCTTTCCCTTTTTCGGGCTGCTCCTCAAGCCTTCGAGTGCATGCAAGTGGCAAAATCCAGCAAGGTCACACCGTCCGACCGGTGGCGATGGTGTCCGGACGGTCATTATTGGCGGCTGAAACTTCAACTCTTCACCTCATGCATCATTCTCCTTTATAAATAGCCATGCCTCCTTCATTCTTCAAAAATGTCGGATCCAAGGGGAGTTCAGAGAGAAGTTCAAGAGAGAAAAAGAAAAGAGAAAAAGAGAAAAGAAAAAGAAAGAGAAAAGAAGTTGCAACTTGATATGGTCCGTCATACACTTCAGTTCAAACTTTGTACTTCCACATTTCTGTTGCATCTTTCTATTCGGATAGTTGAACTACCGTCACCTTTTTGTCATAACTGATAATAAAAGTGATTGTGTTTCAATTGTTCCCTATGACAGACGTTTTAGGGTTTATATTTTAATTTCAGTTGTATGAAAACTAGTCATACTCCTTGCTTGTCTGTAGCAATAGGGCATGAGTAGTCACTTATATCCTCTAGTGAGAGGTGAACATATGTACAATATTGGTTAAATTTTGGAGATGCTGATGTTTTATAAATTTATATATCTATATATTATATGTTTCATTCATGATACAATGATGTATATAATTTTGGTATTGTGCCTGGAATTATGTCATCAGTGCATCATCAATCAGCCAGTAAAACAACCACAGCATTCCTATCGGTATGGTTTATCCTCCACCGGAACACTGAGGATGTTAACTGATGCATGGTACAAAACCTCAATGATCCTCATGAATGGCTTGTCCTTTTGGATTATCAAGGTTATTTAATTACTATATATATATAGATATAACTATCAGACTAATGACCTTAGTGATCCTTATGAATGACTTCTCCTTCTGGATTACTCAAATCGTTTAACTGATATAAATGATAATATTGCCTGTCTAACAAACACGACATTTCTATCGGTATGGTTTATCCTCCACCGAAATGCTGAGGATGTTTAACTGGTATATGTATCATAGATAGAGTCAAATGAATAATTCAAGTATTTCTCATGAATGGCTTGAACTTCTGGTTTGCTTGGATTAGTCCATTGACACATCTATAACCATCTAACCTAAGAAGTTGCTGTGTTATGACTAATACCACTAGTTAACCTAAGAAGTGACTGTGTTATGGTTTATTATGTATGCAACTACTATTATGAAGACAAATGAATAATTCAAGTATTCCTCATAAATGGCTTGTCCTTCTAGTTTGCTTGGATTAATCAATTGTTATGGATACCACCAGCTAACCTAAGAAGTTGTTGTGTGATGGTTTATATATATTAGACCTACTAGTTGACTTGCCAGTAATATGGAAGTTGATTGCTGTAAGGTAGCATTTCCACTATTTAACTAATATACTACATATAGGATCCTTGAACTGAAGGATATTTTTTATTATTGTCTAAATCTATCTGCTTTTTAATTAAACTAGTTATCAATCTAAGCTCACATCACAAGCTATCACATGTTGTCCTATCTAATATAAACAACTTTTACTATTTTTATTTTATTTTCTAATTACACACACTCTTCATGGGATCGATACTTGGACTTAAAATTGAGAAACTACAATTCGACCACTTATACTTTGGTTTATAATATTAATCCGATCACGAAAAAGTGCGAATCATAAACCTTTTATTGCATCAATACAAGTTCATTATTCATTTCATTACCATGTCCCTTTACATTATGTTGGTTCTTGATTTTACTTTGAGTAGCTAGACTTATAGTTGGCTGATCCAAGGAGAAGTTCTTCTTGGGTATGTGAAGTCGACTCTCTTTCATTCTTCCTTATAGTGTAAAGTGTTTGATTTGACTAGGTTGAGTACGGACGTGGTTGTGGGCTCTTTATACACCATAAACTTGTCACGAGATATGCTTTTGTCCAACACATCCACATTAGTCCCTCACTTCCTATGAACCAATCAAACACTGAGACACCATTGGTTGAATGAATCGAGTCGACTTGGTATTCCCATTGGAATGACATCTATGGATTAGTCAATCTTGCTTTCTTGCATTTGTACCAAAACACAATTCACAAGACTTTCCAATTTTCACTTCTTTACAAATCAACTTTTGAAAACATTTGACCTTTCCTTCCTTGAGGAGACGACCTTGGAATACCCATTTCAAGTAAAACACGATATTGCAAGTCTCTCTACACTTGGGGAACACTTTTGGACACACTATTTTTCCCATTTCCTGCATCAAACTTGAGGGAGAGTGACACTCACCAACTCGTATAAGCCATAATGCACAATTCGGACTCATGTTCAGAGATTAAGGAAAACTCATCTAGCAAGGAGGCGGTAAAGGGAAAAACCATGATGACAATTGACGCCCTAATTTAGTAGACAGAGTCTCCATTCACCCCCGAAGTGTTTCATTTATCTCTTCCCCAAAAATTCAGAATGCCACAAGTAGAGACTTTCGATGGGACAAAGGACCCCATGGACCACCTAAATACCTACGAGAACCATATGGAATTGCATGGATACCAGGATCTAGTGTGATGTCGAGATTTCGTTATCACCTTGAAGGGCTCAGCCTTAGCTTGGTTCAATATGTTGGTTTGACAACCCACAAATCAAAGGTCCTTAATTTAACAAAATTCGGGCGAACTCTCCTTTGTACCGGGAGCTCTACCAAAAACACAACTTGTGCATCAACAATCACAGGACCTATCTGAGGTCCAATATACAACATTTACCACACCGGGTCCATTTATCCATATTCATATAATAACTTGCAAGGTTACATTAAAAATAGTCCATATTAGTTCGATTACAATTCTTTTACATATATTACAAGCCCAAAACCTAACTTAGCGAATGTTTTACAAAAGCATAGTTTTTCACAATAATTTCACAAAACGTGAATTAAAAGCCACAAAAGTCGGCTTTTCTTCATCCTTGAGGCCCCAAGTGAGAGCCTTCCACCAGTGTGTACCCCGCACCTGAAATGTTGTCCTCATAAAAGGTGAGTCATGCTCAATAGGGTAACTCCTAAATAGGCTACTCCCCAACCTAGATGCATATGAAATGTCACATGTAACATTCAACAAGCAACAACCATCCCAAACAAGAATATGCAATTCAATGCTTGAATTCTACCATGTCATGCCATGAAATGAAATGAGACTCACTCATGCACTTTAACCCGAGCCCTCACTGGCTCCCACAACACAATGCAATGCCAATGTGTAATAAATTTGCCATTAATGTTATGCATCCGATGACATTTTTGTATGAAACAAAATCATGTGTCTTTGTTGGGTATCGAATTTTGGAATCACACTGCTGGCTCCATATGCCATTACACCTTTTTAGAACTTCACCACAGGGTGGAGTATATGAACCGAGTAGTCTGGTTTTTCACCCGACAGTGTATCTAGCCCTTCTTGGTATACCTAACACAAGTTTTTCAAGAAACTCATGCAACTCTGTTGAACCTTGGTCCAACTATACCAAGTCCACTTGTCAACCACCAAGGATGGTGTTTGACCTAACAACAAGCACACATACCCACACTCATGCCTCATGCCTATGAATGTGATGCCTCAATGCATATACAATGTAATGAGTAATTGCAACATCAATATCATATCCATATGTAATGAATGTCATATGAATTATTTCTACCACATTTCAACACATGTCATGGATAATTACATCCTAAGCAAATAATTTTCATAATTCACCCCAATGCCAATATATCATAAGCACATATCAACATTTGCATTTTCAATTGTAATTCATATCATAAACATATGATTTCACTTTACCATATCATCCAAGCATGATATCACATAATCTCATGCAATTAACATACTTTATTTCACATAGGCATTTTATCAAACACCTTCAAGGCACCAAATCATGTAATCACATAAAATGCCCAAATTTATCACATAACTCAAAAAAAATTAGAATAAATGATTTCCACATACCTAATTATCAAAACTTCCAAGAAATCACAAACTAGCAATTTCTAATTACCAATTCACATTAGAATTAAGCCTACCTATTTCCATTAAACCAACTATAATAGGAAAGTGTTAAAATACACAAAACAGCCCACCCATTTCATATATTCATTCTAGGTTGGAAATAAACCTAGTTAGGAAGAAAACCCTACCCCTTGAAGCATAAAATCAATCTAGAAAACCTCCAAGAACTTAATCCCAAGCTCAAACCCAAGCTTCCCCCAAAATCTCATTTTTTAATCTTCGGTGAAATCCTTCATTTTTGGTATGGTTGCATATCCCTCATTAAGGAGATCGACTTTAATACTTGGCCCGAAGAATTCCGACCGGCAGAACTCCGTAGACCTGAGAAAGAAATCTTGAATCTTCTCTTTCTCCTCTCTTCCTCTCTCCAACGTTACAACCAAAAAACCCAGCATAATAGAAATGCAAAAAATCAGATTGTTAGTCCCTATTTATACATTTTAATGCTTGGCCCACGTCGCGCCACAACGTTTTTTTTTTTTCGGGTCCGTTTTTGCCCCAAAATGATTAAATTTTGTCCCGATTTAAGTTCAAAATATTTTTATATTAAATTTATTTAAATTATAATAAAAGTTTAGAATTTTTTATTTTTGGGCGTTTTTGAGGTCACCCAACACCCGTCGTCTTGAAAAACGTGAAAAATCTGACTATCTTAAAATTCGATAAAAATTATTTGGGTAACTAGATTTCGCGAGATGAATTCAATTGTGAGGTCCGTTTCGTCATCCGAGCTCTAGAGAAATACAAGTTTTTAACTCGCACTGTAGTGATAAATTACCGTTTTGTCCTTTTTCAGAAAAAGTTCAAATTTATTCAGGTTTTACATTCATCCCCCTTTAAAAGAATTTCGTCCCCGAAATTCACACACACATGCACATTCAAAGACATTCATATGCGACAAGTATATCATACTCATAACTACAAAAAATTACCTCAATCCTCGAATAAGAAAGGATAACTGGTATGGATAGTGTCCTCGCACTCCCATATCGCCTCCTACACTCCTCAGTGCTGCCACAACACCTTCACTAGCCTCACGGTCTAACCTTGTAAAACTTAATTTCAACTATCCATGATGTGCACCGGTCCCTCCTCGAAGGCCCCATCCGCATCAACAACAAGCTCACCGCATCCACCACATAAGTCGGATCTGGCATGTATTTTCGAAGCATGGAGACATGGAATACTGCGTGGACACCTGATAGATTTGGAGGTAACACCAACTGGTAAGCAACTATACCAACCCTCTCAAGTACTTCAAAGGGCCCGGTATACCTCGGCGACAGCTTTCAACGCTTACTGAAACTGATCACTCCTCTTTTAGGCATCACCTTTAAGAAGACATGATCTCCCACCTCAAACTCTAGAGGTTATCATAATCTGTTGGCGTAGCTCTACTGTCGGCTCTAAGCTGTGGGAAGACATTTTCGTATCAAGTCCACCCTCTCTGAGGTGTTTTTAACCAATTTCGGACCCGTAGAGGGTCTCTCTCCTACCTCCGTCCAGCAAACCAGAGAACGACAAGGCCTCCCATATACTGCCTCATAGGGTGCCATCTGTATGCTCTAACTATTATTGTAGGCAAACTCCACTAAGGGTAGGTGCTCTTTTCCAGCTACCCTTCAGATCTTGAACGCATGTCCATAGCATGTCCTCCAAAGTCTAGATGGTCCTCTTCGACTGACCGTCTGTTTGGGGATAAAAAGCAATGCTTATCATCAACTATGTCCCTAAGGATCGTTGGAAACTTTCCCAAAAATGAGCCGTAAACTTGGGATTCCGATCTAATACTATAGATATGGGCACTCCATGTAACTGGACAATATCCCGTATATACAACCTGCAGAATTCCTCCAGTGTGAAGCTCATCCACACAGCCAAAAAGTGTGACGACTTCGTAAGCCGATCCATTATCACCCATACTGTGTCATGCCCTTGCAATGTTCGTGACAAGTGGGTCACAAAATCCATCGTGACATGCTCCCACTTCCAGTCAGCCACCTCCAAAGGCTGAAGCAACCCTGCTGGTCTCTGGTGTTCAGCCTTCACTTGCTAACACATGAGACATCTGCTAAAAAAATCCCCAACATGTTTCTTCATTCCCTTCCAATAATACTAGGGACAAAGATCATGGTACATCATCGTGCCACTTGGATGCACAGCAAATCGGGAGCAATGAAACTCCCTAAAGATCTCCTCCCTCAAATATACTAACTGGGGAACCACAACCCTTCCCCTATACCAAAAATTGCCATCAGAGTGAATGGCCCAGCCCTCGTCACCGATACTCGCCTGCACTCAGTCCCTAATGGATGATAACTCTGGGTCCTACCCCTGGGACTCGATCACTCTGCTCAGTAAGGAAGGTGTAGCCACCAAACTCCCTAAAACACTTTGACCCTGACCCCGATAATGCAGCCCAAACTATCCCACAGTTTCGAGCATCTGCTATTCTTGGGAAGCCACACTAGACACAACTCCCTGTGACTTTCGGTTGAGTGCATCAGCCTCCACGTTCGCCTTACCAGGATGGTAATGCAAAGTGAAGTGGTAGTCCTCCAAATACTCCATCCACCTGCGTTGCCTCAAATTGAGGTCCCACTATGTAAAGATATACTTCAGACTCTTGTGGTCTGAAAACACTTCAAACTACTCACCATACAAATAGTGGCGTTAAGCCTTCAAAGCAAAGACAATGGCAGCCAATTCCATGTCGTGCGTGGGATAATTCTGCTCGTAGTTCTTTAATTATCGAGAACCATAAGCCACCACTCTCCCGGATTGCATCAAAACACATCCAAGTCCGTCTCTAGAGGCATCACAGTACACCGTGTACATCTGTCCCCTCTTTGGAACTATTAAAATAGGAGCTAAAGTAAGCCTCCTCTTTAACTCCTAGAATGCCTTCTCGCATGATTCATTCCACTTAAACTTCACCTCCTTCCGGGTCAATCTCGTCCTAACTGTAACTAATCAGGAGAAGTCCTTGATGAATCTCCGATAATACCCTGCCAATCCCAAGAAATTGCGTATCTCAAAGACTGACTTTGGCCTTTCCCAACTCATGACTGCCTCAACCTTCTCTAGGTCTACGGATACACCCAAAGCCGATATCACGTGTCCCAAAAATTTTACCTTCGTAAGCCAAAGTTCACATATGCTGAACTTGGCGTACAATTGGTGGTCTCTCAAGGTTTGGAGAACAACCCTTAAGTGACCTTGATGCTCCTCCTCGGACTTGGAGTAGATCAGGATGTTGTCAACAAATACCACAACGAACTGATCTAAATAGGGTTAGAACACTCTATGCATGAGATCCATGAATGCCCCAGGGTATTCGTCAATCCAAAAGGCATCACAGTGAACTTGAAATGCCTCCCTAATCCTTAACTGATGGTAGCATGTGCGAAGATCTATCTTGGAGTAGACCCACGTTCCCCTCAACTGATCAAACAGATCGTCGATCCTCGGCAAAGGACATCTATTCTTGATAGTAACCTGATTCAACTGTCGATAGTCTATACACAATCGAAGGGTCGTGTCCTTCTTCTTGGCAAACAATACCGTAGCGCACCATAGCACCCCATGGTGAAGTGCTCGGTCTAATAAAGCCCTTGTCCAATAATTCTTGCAATTGGACCTAGAGTTCTTGCAACTCAGCTGGTGCCATTCTATGTGGAGTCATAGAAACAGACAATGTACTAGGATGCAACTCAATGCTAAAGTCTACATCCCTATGGGAAGGTAATCCTGGTAGTTCATTCGAAAAAACATCCTCATATTCACAAACAACCCAAAGTAGACCCAACTCCTATCTCACCTTGTCCTCCAAAGTAAGGCTCACAAGCAAACCTATCAACAGCCCATGCCATCGAGAGTCATACACGGCTTGGGGCAAAGCATTGTATTTTTTCCCTTGAAACTTGAAACAAACACCGTCTGGTGTGTAGGCAGTGATTGTCTACTAATCACAGTCATTGACAACTCGATGTGCTGCCTACCACTCCATCACGAGGATAACATCAAACTCTGACATGTCCATGACCCTAAGGTCCACGGTAAGTAGAATTCCTAAGATCTCTAACTCACATCCCCGACATATTTGATCAACACTCACCCTAGCTCCTAGGGCAGAACTCACATGCAAAGGCTCTTCCAAGGTCTCAACTTCTAAGCCCAAATATTTCACATATGATGCAGCAATAAAAGAATGAGATACACCAGAGTCAAATAATACCCTTGCCCATAAGCGAGAGAGTAGAAATATACCCTGAATGACTGACTGATCCACTAGCTCAGTATGAGGTGTGATGGAATAGGCACACCCCTAGGTCCCCAAAGTTCCAACCTGCATGCCCTGTCCTCGGCCTTGACCTATGCCCTGGCCTATCTTGCCTAATTACGGAGTCCCCGCTCGTGAAGTGGTAAGGGCCTAAGTAGCACCCTGGAATTGGTACTGGCTTCCCTGACCCATGGTGTGGTAGGGAGAGACAAGGTATGTTTATGGTTGCCCCACCAATGACTGGGCCTGAGATGCCCCATAACTCTGGGATCCCTGTCTTTGAGGGCAATCCCGCTTTATGTAACCTGGCTGGTGGCAATGAAAGCAAGTCCTCTGACTTGCTTGGTATGAAGGCCTCTAATTTCTCCCGTCTTAGGAGACTTGATCTTGGCCTTGGCCTTGATAGCCACGGCCTGTCCCTGTAGAGTAGAACTCATCTGTCTCTTTCCCGAGCTAGAAGAAGAGGATTGACCCTCCTTCTTCTTGTCTTTAGCACCCATTTCCCGGATGTTCCATGCGTCCTCAACTTCTCTCTCAATGGCCATAGCTATCGTGACCATCGAATCCAAGTTTTCCAGGTAGTGGCCCATAATTTTACCTCGGATGGACAATTTCAAACCATCCTCAAACTTTCTCACCTTGGCCATGTATGTGGCCACGTAGTCATCGGCGAAACGGGCTAACTCAGTGAACTTAGCCACATATTCCAGCATCGTCATTGTCCCTTGCCTCAAATCTAAGAATTCTCAGGTCATTGCATGTCATGCGGCCGTTGGGAAGTACTTGCCCATGAAAAGCTTCTGGAACTCTCCCTATGTCATTAACTCTAAGTTCCTTGAGTCCTTTACTCAATCCCACCACAATTGGGCTTCTCCCTCTAGTTGGAATGTAGCTAGCGCTATCTTAGTGGCATTGGATGTGATTTCCATAGCCCCAAAGATCTTGTCGACTTGTCGGAACCAACGGTCATCCACCATCAGATCCGCCCGTCCCACGAAAGTCGGAGGCTTGTGTGTCTTAAACCTCTGGAGGTTACTTGAGCCTCCTTGGCCCACATTTGCACTAGCCTGTGCAATGGTAGAAGCCGCAACACTAACCTGTGCAATGGTAGCCGTCGCAACACCAATAGCCTCCACGACGGCTTGATGTTCAAAGGCCGGTGGTGGTTGGTTGTTATTTCACCCACCGCCTTGGCGTCCTCTTCCTCGATTTTCCATCTACACACATGTAAGATAGCAATAGAGCCTCACATAGTATCCCAAGATAGGAATCAAGTATAACTTTGAGATTTCTCTCCTTGTCTCACTAGTAGAGCGTACGCCACCACTAGTAGACATTTACACCTTGAACTATCCTGTTCATCCCTTTTTTCAAACCCCAAGGTTATGTTTTTTAATTCTAGTGTTTCTCCTTTTCATTTACATTTCACCATGCATATAATTCACATAACACATAGCACATAACATGTAACAATTTAAGCACATACATTAAATGTACAATGAATGCAATGGTCTAGACCTATGCCCATCAAGCCCTAGGTAAATCGTATACCTAGGCTCTGATACCAAGCTGTGACACCCCAAAATTTAGGGGTCCTTAATTTAACAAAATTAGGGCAGAGTCACCTTTGTATGGGGAGCTCTACCCAAAACACAACCTGTGCATCATACAATCACATGACCCATCTGAGGTCCAATATATAACATTGACCACACTAGATCCATTTATGAGTAAACATTAATCACACTGGGTCCATTTATCCATACTCATATAATAACATGCAAGGTTATATTAAAAATAGTCCATATCAGTTCAGTTACAATTCTTTCACATATATTACATGCCCAAAAACTAACTTAGCGAATGTTTTACAAAACCATAGTTTTGCACAATAGTTTTACAAAACATGAATTAAAACTCACAAGTCGGCTTTTCTTCATCCTTGAGGCCCCAAGTGAGAGCCTTCCACTGATTTGTACCCCACACCTGAAATATTGTCCCTATAAAGGGTGAGCCACACACAATAAGGTAATAGTGGGTCTCACTACTACATTCCTAACCTCTATCGCTCTTTTCTTTTAAAACCGCTACACTTAAATTCAGATACACATTTAATCAATGCAAATCAGCCCCCTAATTGAGCCTTTAAACCACCCATTTCATTCCCATAATTTTTGTTTTCAACCTAGCTCTCGAAAAATATACTAAACATCTCAAATAGCCATTTTTCACATTTTTCTCACCTTTAGTTTAATATCCATTTAAAATATATTTTAAACAGCCTGTTAATTATGCTAAATATACTTAATTTCACCCATACAAAATATGTTTTGACATTAACTAAATCAGTCCATTAAAATAAAATAGCTCATGTATTTAAAGTCAAACAGCTTACTAATTAAAACATGCTAAAACAACCCACACATACAAATACGTACATACTAACATTAATCACAGCTCATGCTTAAACTTAATTCCATATACTTTATTTTTCCCTTTCTCGGTTTGGACTAAGAATTCCCACCAAAGACTTAATTTCACTCTCTTTCTCTCCCTCCTTGCTCACAACATCAAGAACACACACATGGTTTTTTGTTCTTTCACTTTTACTCCCTTTCACTCTCGGTCCAGACAAGAACGCACACACTTTTTTTATCTTTTAAACACACACACACACACACCCCTTTACACTTGAATTACACACACGCACCTCTACACCTTTAAAAACACACACCTACACACACGACATGCATACACTACACACCCACACTTGTTTAAAACATGACTCACCTTTTTTTATATATATATATAAGTTGACACATAAAAGGCTGAATCACGCTAGTGTAGGTAATTACACTTGCCTCCCCTAAAGTTCTACAAAAATTTTAAAATCAACACATTATTTTTCATACATGAAATTTCTATGAATGGGTCTCACTACTACAACTAAGTGTAAGTCTAATTCTAAGACTAAGTCCCCTCTGAAGCTCCCACAATGGAAGTATTTATAGGCAAGGAAGAGTAGGTAAAGAATTGAAAAAGAATAGTACAAAGTCCTCCAGGTGAAGGCCCCAAGGTCTGGATAGAAAATTAACCACTCTGCAGCCTATCTAGGGACTATGTTCGAACGTTGTATGGCATTCAAATGTTGAATCCTATCTTCTGTTATGGGCGTTCGAATGCTTAATGGAGTTTGAACGTGGACTCAAGTGGCTCTAGTCACCTACAATAGATAGCAAGCCATGTCTTATCACTCTGGCAATCTGGTCCTTAAATAATTCAAGATGGTGTTCGAACGTTAATTGGCATTCGAATGTTGTACTCAAGTAGCTCTTGGTCTTCTGTGAAAATAACTGCAACACGCCATATGCCATCACCTCAGTAGTTTGGTCTTCAAATAATTCAAGACGATGTTCGAACATGAATTGGCACTCGAACGTTCATGCCTTGGTTCAAATGCCTCTAATTTTCGCCCAAAACATGTGGGTGTTGTAGGAAAGTTTGGTATCCATTGACTCTAGGCTTTTGTGCAACTTGTTCCTGAAATGTCATCATTTAAACTCCATGAAAGCATAATTAGTCTTGTAAAAGCATAGTTAGAGGCTAATTTTAACTATTCATCACACCCCCCAACCTAAATATTACTAGTCTCTAATAATTCAACAACAGTTGAATCGGAAATTATTTACAATGCCATTTTTTATGTCAATTTAGCATATGCAACAAGTTGTTAAACCCCTAGGATTCCTATAGTGGATGAGTGTTGCCTCACGAGGGCTTTCAATGAAGTTCTCCACAAAATTCAGTCGAACAAATATGTGTGAGTGAGATTGCATGTCAGAGTGAGTTAGCACCATGGTCATTGAGACACTCAACCCTCATTTTTGACTTGTTTCCCAAACACTTTTCTTTGATAGGTACGTATTCTATGCAAAAATAAGCATTTGTCACATTGGTATTTGAAATTCCCTATGTAGTAGGAATAATAATTCTAGCAATAGGAATTGTTATATAACAAACACTCCTCTTTACAACCTTCCATTAATAGCTTTGATTTCATAACCCTCTTTAGAATGCTCTCGACAAAAATTCTCTCCAATTATAGTGACTTTTCTCTCAAAGGGCATGTGATCAAAAGATGGCTAATTGTAAATTCACATGCACAATTCATACAGGAGTGACATATAAGGAAACAGACTAATAATGTTTGGCATAATGTAACGCCCCAAAACCCACATTGGACAACATTACAATCTATAAACCATTCACATCATGAGAGCAACTAAATAATTTCATCATTAAAAAAATTTCTTCCATCAAATATAACATTTACAATATTATCCCAAAAGAATAGGCCAACCATGGCCATTACATCCCAAAAGAATATGATCGACTATGATAATTACATCCCAAAATAATCATATTTCAAACTTGCAGCGGAATAACAAAAGATTAGTCTTTACAAAATCTCAAAGAAATTTCCTAGTCTAGCACCTAGGAGAGTAAACTCTAGACATCCACCTCGGGATCCATGAGCCCGTCTACTAGAGCTTTCCAATGTGTCGTCTTCTCAACCCCTAGCTTTTTCTCTAGACCAGAATCTGAAAAATATAGTTTGTAGGGGGTGAGCACTAAGCTCGGTAGCAACATTCCTCTCAAACTCGAACAAGGTTTAGAAAAACATATAAAAACAGTCGATCACCTTTCACAAATAACATATATGAATTTTGAAATAAAACAGGGACATTTAAATAGATCTCAAGTTTAAGCAACAACAGTAATTTAATGTATAAGTGAAACCAATGCACAACAAATAATCAATTCCACCATAAACTGTTTCTCCCGAGTTTCCTTCGGAATCTCATACTTCCCAAAATTCTTGTAGAAACTATTTCTGGTACAATAAACAATNTCAATTCCACCATAAACTGTTTCTCCCGAGTTTCCTTCGGAATCCCATACTTCCCAAAATTCTTGTAGAAACTATTTCTGGTACAATAAACAATAACCCACCACCGTATTCGTATCTCTGGTATGAAGTAAGACCTCACATGAATACCATTGAAAATATCCTAGCCCACGTACAACCCACACAAATCCTCGCAAGGATATCCAACCTTTTTAGGAAGGGCATATGCCAACACCATGGCAGTGACATATCCAACCAAAGAGTAATATACTAACCCCTTTTTCCATAGTACCCCATGAGCGATAATGGTTTAGTCCTTGCAAGGCACCAACCCCACTACGAGTGGTAGGAAAAGTTCATACCCACACGGAGTAAGAAGGAGACTACAAACTCCAAGATACCCGGTCAATAGTATCCCATGTTTATCCAACCACCACACAAGAGATACAATACCAACAATTTCCTCAAATAACAAACAATTCCATAAATCCCCAATTTCATAATTTGTAATACAAGAGAACAATATAAGGAAAATAAGCAAGAGATCATCACAACATCATTTTATTAATCAACACCAAGCACTAAAGTTTCAAAGTCAAGAACAAAGGAATAATCAAAGAAGAAAGTCCATCTCTTTTAAAAACTATGGTTTTATATCAAGAAATGAGATTTCATAGGTATCCAACCCTAACTTTGTTTAAAATATGCTAATAATTGCAAAAGACCAAGGAAAGATGATTTCCTAACATATATATAAAATNAGAAATGAGATTTCATAGGTATACAACCCTAACTTTGTTTAAAATATGCTAATAATTGCAAAAGACCAAGGAAAGATGATTTCCTAACATATATATAAAATTTAAAGTCCAAAGAGTACATATAATTAAGCCCTAGCCTCAATGTAAGAGAATAGGAAGAAAACCCTTACCTTTCCCCTTGGCTTTGGTGTGAAAGACAAGAAGATTTGATCTTGAATCACCCTAAAAACTCTTGTTTTCCCTTTCTCTCTTCCTCTATAAGTCTTTCTATTAGGGTTCTAAGAGGTGTGGGGTGAAAGTGGTGTGAGAGAATGGGAGCAAATGGAGTGCAAATGGGCTTTTANATAAGTCGTTCTATTAGGGTTCTAAGAGGTGTGGGGTGAAAGTGGTGTGAGAGAATGGGAGCAAATGGAGTGCAAATGGGCTTTTAAAACATAAAAATCCTGACTTTTTAACGATCTACCAGTAGTTCATATCGAGCCACCGATAGTTCGGATCCACTGGCAACTTACTACCTATTGAGCTACCAATAGTTCAGATCCACTCGCAACTTACTACCTGTTGACTGCCGGTAGTTCGGATCTACTAGAAATTTACTACCTGTTGACTACCGGTAGTTCGGATCCACTGGATAGCGTATTACCGATAGGTCCTGTACAGATTTGCCTATTTCCTCTATTTTTCATTTCAAACCCTTCCAAAATCAACCCAAACTTATACGACATCCATTTGTACATTAAACATACTTGGTATAAGTTCTATTGCAAATGGTTTCATATATTTAAAATTCAAAACTAAGTTTGAACTAAATATTTACCAAATTCTACACTATTTATATTTTTATCTCTACTCTTACCATCTACTTAGTTTATGCATACTCCATTACGTATATTAGCATTTTAAAAAACATAATTACGTTGCTATATTTGATAATACGAATGTGGGAGTTTACAATCCATCCCCCCTTAATGAAAGTTTCATCCTCGAAACTTACCTTAAGTAGCGAACAAATGAGGGTACTTCTCTCGCATCTTAAGTAGCTTCCTCCACCCCATGATGTTGACACAAGACTTTCACCTGTTGGATGACTTTGTTGCGAAGCACCTTCTCCTTGGTGTCGAGAATCTTCACCGATTGTTCTTCATATGTTGCTCCATCTTGAACTTTTATATCTTCCAAATCCACGACATGCGTTGTATCTGATTGACACTTTCCTAACATTGAAACATGGAACGCGTCATGTACCCTTGAAAGCTGAGCTGGTAACCAAAGTTGATATGCCACTTTGCCTATAACTTTGATCACTTCAAAGGGTCCGATATACGTTGGAGCTAATTTTCCCTTCTTCCCAAATCTCAACACTCCCTTTTTAGGTGACACCTTGAGGAACACATTGTCACCTCTTGGAATTCCAGGGGTCTTCGTCATCGACTCGCATAGCTTTTTTGTCTAGTTTATGCAGTGTGTAGCCTCTCCCGGATGAGTTGAATTTTCTCCGTAGTCTTTTGAACAATTTCTGGCCCAAACAAACTACTCTCTCCAGCTTCTAGCCAACAAGTTGGTGACCTACATGCTCTCCCATACAAGGCTTCATAAGGTGCCATGCCGATGCTAGATTGGAAACTATTGTTGTATGCGAATTCCACCAACGTCATATGATCATTTTAGCTTTCCTTAAAGTCCAACACATAAGCACGTAACATATCTTCTAGAATTTGGATCACCCTATCGGATTGGCCATCCATTTGGGGATGAAAGACGGTGCTGAAGTGCAGCTCTGTCCCCATAGCTCTCTTTGAAGACTTTGCCAAAATTGCGCTACGAAACAAGAATCACGATCTGACACAATGGATAACGAAACTTCATGCAATCTCATTATCTCGCAAATATTGAGCTTGCTTAGGGTCTTTAATGTGTTGGTGGTCTCCATACTCAAGAAGTGAGCAGACTTGGTGAGTCTATCAACAATGACCCATACGGCATTATGCCCTCGTGGAGTCCGTGGAAAGCCAGATACGAAGTCCATGGTGATGTGATCCCACTTCCACTCAACAATAGGCAAGGACTGCAATAATCCTCCGGGCTTTTGATACTCAATCTTCACTTGCTAACACACCACACATTTTGAAACGTATCTAGCCACATCCTTCTTCATTCCCTTCCACCAATACTACTGCTTCATGTCCCTATACATTTTTGTGCCACCAAGATGGATGGCAAACTTGGAGCGATGTCACTCTCCTAATATCTCCTCCTTTAGGGAAGAATCATCGGGGATGCAAAGTTTCTCCCCATATCTTAGTTCTCCATTTCTCAAAGACCAACCTTCCACTATTTCCCCATTTTCCAACTTAGCTCGAATCGACTCTAAGTCAGGATCCAAGTATTGTAACTCCACAACCCTGTGTTGGAATGTAGGCTAGGCTACAAGGTTAAATAGGCATGGACGATTCTCCTGCCTATCCACCTATAGATCAAAGTCCTCCAAAGCATCAATCATCTTCCACTTATGGATAGCAAGAATATTTAGTTCTCCCCGAGACTTTCTGCTAAGTGCATCTACGACTACATTAGCCTTCCCCAGATGGTAGTTGAGTGTGAAATCATAATCTTCTGGATACTCAATCCATCTTCTTTGTCGAAGATTTAAATCTTTCTGTGTGAAGATATACTTGAGGCTCTTATGATCTAAAAACACTTGGAACCTTTCTCCATAAAGGTAACACCTTCACAACTTAAGAGCAAAGACCATAGTGGCGAGGTCCAAGTCATGAGTGGGATAGTTCTGCTTGTGAATCTTGAGTTGCCTCGAGCATAAGCAACTACGTTTCCTTCTTGTATTAGCACACATCCCAGGCCTCGTAGCGAAGCATCGGTATAAACATCGTATCCTTCCCCACTACTCGGAATAATTAGGACAGGAGCTATCGTCAATCTCTCCGTCAAGGTGCGAAAAGCTAATTCACATGCTTGAGTCCACAAAAATTTTTCTCCCTTCTTTGTAAGGCGAGTCATCGGCATTGCGAGCTTTGAGAACCCTTCTACAAACCTCCGATAGTAACTTGCCAAACCCAAAAAACTACGTACTTCAGTCACATTCTTCGGTAGTTCTCACTTCATCACTGCTTCAATCTTGGCGGGGTCAACAGCTACACCCTATTCTAACACCACATGGCCAAGGAATTTCACTTCCTTCATCCAAAACTCACATTTACTCATCTTGGCATATAACTTATGCTCCCTTAACGTCTGTAGCACTACTGAGAGGTGATGTTTGTGTTCCTCTTGTGTCCGTGAATAGATTAATGTGTCATCAATAAACACAATGACAAATTGATGTAGATACAGCTGAAATACCCTGTGCATCAAGTCCATAAAAGCTGTTGGAGCATTAGTCAATTCGAACGGCATCACCGTATATTCGAAATGACCATACTGGGTACGAAAAGTTGTCTTAGGAATATCCTCCTCCTTGATCCACAGTTGATGGTACCCCGTATGAAGATCAATCTTGGAGTAATACTTAGAACCCCTCAGCTGATCAAATAAATCATCAATCCTTGGCAATGGATATTTATTCTTTATAGTAACCCGATTCAACCTTCGATAATCCGTATATAACCGAAGTGTTTCGTCATGCTTCTTCACAAAGAGAATCGGGGCTCCCCAAGGTGAAGTGCTTAAGCGGATAAACCCAATGGCCAACAAATGGTCCAACTGCTTACTTAGCTCCTTCAACTCCAATGGTGCCATTCTATAGGGAGCAATGGACATGGGTTCGGTTCTCGAATAGAGATCAATCTTGAACTCAATCTCTCATTGTGGGGGATAATCCGGGTAGTTCATCTGAAAAGACAACCAAAAAATCCGATACTATCAACACCACGTCTGCATGGGATTTATCCTGATCCTCTCCCATTAAGCTGGCCAAGAAACTCAAGGTGTTCCCCGCTTAGCTTTCAAAAATCTATTTCCCATAGTGGGAAATCGATGGAAAAAAGTGTGATCATTTATGAAGGTAAAAACTACCCCTCCTAGTAATTGGAATGAAATCCGCTTGCGAAAACAATCCATCACCGCACGAAAAGTGGACAACAAATTTATCCCAAATATAATGTCGTACCCCTTCATATCTAACATAACCAAATCTATGATCAATTCATGCTACCCAATTCGAAGCACACAACCTTTACACACCCTGCTGGTATCCAACTATTCTCCCGTAGGCATGTTAATACTCAAGGCATGTTCTAGCTTCTCGAATTTTAACCCAATTCAAAAGCATATGTAATGCGTATAAATGAGTGAGTTGAACCGGGATCAAATAGAATTTGAGCCCAAGAATTGTAGAGAAGGACAATACCTTCCACCACAGCATTGGAGACACCCTCCTCCGATTGAGTCAAAGCAAACACTCTTCTTTGATGAGAGCCGTCGGGGGCTGTAGCTCCTAATGGCCTCTAATGTAATGGCTTTAGTAGTGGTGGCTTGTTTGCATCTACTTGTCCAGTTGCTTGATTGTTGGTTCTTTGGGGAAGAGTTGGGTAGTTATTTCTGAAGTGTCCGACACCTCCACATGCAAAGTAGTGTTGTGGGTCCATGTCTGTCCTCTCTGCTACGCCTCCAGCTCCTCAGGCTATTTGAAGTCNGATTGGTTCTTTGGGGAAGAGTTGGGTAGTTATTTCTGAAGTGTCCGACACCTCCACATGCAAAGTAGTGTCGTGGGTCCATGTCTGTCCTCTCTGCTACGCCTCCAGCTCCTCAGGCTATTTGAAGTCTCTGTCCACCCGCTTGATCTGGGCGATGGTAGGGTGCCACTCTCAACCCTCCACTGCTGGTAGCATCGGTCCTGATCGGACCTCCCCTCGAGAAGCTCTGTCACCTTTGAGTGTCCTCGGTGTCTCTCTCCACTAGTGCAGCTCTATCAACCAGATCCCTATAGTCACGGATCTTAAGAGCCACCAGCTTCTCCCTGATGGCAAACCTCAAGCCCTGCTCAAAGCGTTTGGCCCTCCTGGCCTCTGTGGATATGAACTATGTGGCATAACGGGATAGCTCGTCAAACCTCCTCTCGTACTGTATCACAATCATGCTCCCTTGTCGTAGAACGAGAAAGTCTGCACTCATTTTGTCCCTGACTGATTCAAGAAAGTATTTGTCTTGGAAGATTTGGTCGAACTCCTCCTAAGTAAGCGCATTGGTGTTCCTCCTTCTCTTCACTGAGTCCCACCAATGGTCGGTCTCCCCCTCAAACAGATATATAGCCAAGCCAACTCGAAGGTCCTCGACAACTCCCATGTCGTCACATATCTTCCTTATTCGTCGGATCCACCTATCCACATCCAAGGGGTTAGAGCTCCCTTGGAAGGTAGGTGGGCGTTATCTCATAAACTCCCAAAGGACGACTATCCTCCACTTTTCATCCCCGTTGCCCGGTACTTGGGCTAGTGGATAAGCCCCACCATTTTGGTTGTTGTTCCCATTCTAGTGTTGTACTAGAGTGGTTAGCTCCCTCAAGCATTGATAGATACCATTCATGGCATCGGGAGGTGGTGGTGGTGGTGGGTTTGCTTGACCTCCATGACCACGCACTCGTTCACCGTCCATCCTGCACATTAATTCACCATTTAGTTTCATTGATGTACAAGACATCCTAAATATCACTTTAGTCTAAGGCATAAAGTGGGATAAAATTTTGTCCAACAATTTCGTTCAACTAGTCCTATTTCTCTAGTGAGAATCCATAACCTACAGCTCCCATGTAAGACCTAAAGTCTAAGCTCTGATACCAAAACTTTGTAACGCCCCAAAACCCACCTTGGACGGCATTACAATCTGTAAACCATTCACATCATGAGAGCAACTAAATAATTTCATCATTAAAGGAATTTCCTCCATCAAATATAACATTTACAATATTATCCCAAAAGAATAGGTCAACCATGGCCATTACATCCCAAAAGAATATGATCGACTATGATAATTACATCCCAAAACAATCACATTTAAAACAGGCAGCGGAATAACAAAAGATTAGTCTTTACAAAATCTCTAAAAAAAAATTCTAGTCCAGCACCTAGGAGAGTATAACTCTAGACATCCACCTCGGAATCCATGAACCCGTCTAGTGTAGCTTCCCAATGTGTCGGCTTCTCAACCTCGAGCTCGTTCTCTAGACCACAATCTAAAAATAGCCGGACACCTTTCACAAATAACATATATGAATTTTGAAATAAAACAGCGACATTTAAACAGATCTCAAGTTTAAGCAACAGCAGTAATTTAATGCATAAGTGAAATGAATATACCACTAATAATCCATTCCACCATAAACCGTTTCTCCCATGTTCTTGCGGAATCTCATACTTCCCAAAATTCTTGTAGAAACTGTTTCTAGTACAATGAACAATAACCCACCACTGTATTCATATCTCTGGTATGAAGTAAGACCTCGCATGAATACCATCGAAAATATCCTGGCCCACGTACAACCCATAGAAATCTTCGCAAGGATATCTAACCTTTAGGAAGGGCATATGCCAACACCATGGCAGTGACGTATCCAAAAAGAGTAGTATACTAACCCCCTTTTCCACGATACCCTGTGAGCGGTAATGGTTTAGTTCTCGCAAGGCACTAACCCCACTACGAGTGATAGAAAAAGTTCATACCCACACAGAGTAAGAAGGCGTCTACACACTCCAAGATACCCGGTCAATAGTAGCCCATGTTTATCCAACCACCACACAAGAGATAAAATACCAACATATTCCTCAAATAACAAACCATCCCAGAAATCCCCAATTTTTTAATTTGTAATACAAGAGAACAATGTAAAGAAAATAAGCAAGAGATCATCACAATATCATTTTATTACTCAACACCAAGCACTAAAGTTTCAAAGTCAAGAACAAAGGAATAATCAAAGAAGAAAGTCCATCTCTTTTAAAAACTATGGTTTTATATCATGAAAATGAGATTTCATGGGTATTCAACCCTAACTTTGTTTAAAACATGATAATAATTGCAAAAGATCAAGGAAAGATGATTTCCTAACATATATATAAGATTTAAAGTCCAAAGAATACATATAAATAAGCCCTAGCCTCAATGTAAGAGAATAGGAAGAAAACCCCTACCTTTCTCCTTGGCTTTGGTGTGAAGGACAAGAAGATTTGATCTTGAATCACCCTTAAAACTCTTGTTTTTCCTTTTTTTCTTCCTCTTTAAGTCTTTTTATTAGGGTTCTAAGAGGTGTTGGGTGAGAGTGGTGTGAAAGAATGGGAGCAAATGAAGTGAGAATGGGGTTTTAAAACATAAAAATCCTGACTTTTTAACAATCTACCGGTAGTTCGTATCGAGCTACCAGTAGTTCGGATCCACTAGCAATTTACTACCTATTGAGCTACAGGTAGTTCGGATCCACTCACAACTTACTACCTATTGACTACTGGTAGTTCAGATCTACTATAAATTTACTACCTGTTGACTATCGGTAGTTCGGATCCACTAGACAGCGTACTACATGTAGGTTATACATGTAGGTCCTGTACATATTTGTCTATTTCCTCTATTTTTCATTTCAAACCCATTCCAAACCCTTTCACAACCAACCCAAACTTATACAACATCCATTTGTACATCAAACATATTTTCTATAAGTTCTGTTGCAAACGGTTTCATATATTTAAAATTCAAAACTAAGTTTGAACCAAATATTTACCAGATTCTACACTATTTATATTTTTATCTCTACTCTTACCATCTACTTAGTTTATGCATACTCCATTAAGTATATTAGCATTTAAAAAAAACATAATTACATTGCTATATTTGCTAATTCTTATTAGCATTCCCCAAACTTTTGTTTGACGACCTACACATGCATCAGACATGAGATCAATTAGGGCATTTTATAGGTTGTAATATGGCTAGGGATTAGTGGTTTAAGAAATGACGTCAATGGTATTCAAAAGCTATCCTTTCTTTATGTAATGNGATCAATTAGGGCATTTTATAGGTTGTAATATGGCTAGGGATTAGTGGTTTAAGAAATGACGTCAATGGTATTTCTTCCTTTCATTCTTTTTCTCATTTTTCACTTTCTTGGCCATTTTTTGTAACACCCCAATCCATTTAGCAATATTCATAGTGCTAATTACCTCAATAACGAATATACTAAATCTTCATTAANAGCTTTTTGAAACTTCCCCTACATGGTATTTCTTCCTTTCATTCTTTTTCTCATTTTTCACTTTCTTGGCCATTTTTTGTAACACCCCAATCCATTTAGCAATATTCATAGTGCTAATTACCTCAATAACGAATATACTAAATCTTCATTAAATATCATAATCACTGCCTCGTAGCTTTGGGATCACTGCCTCTGAGGGCAATCCCGCTTCATATGACCCCAGCTAGTAGCAATGGAAACATGTCCGTTGACCGGCCTGATAAGTTGTCCTTGGGTTTCCCCTGCCTTGGGAGAATCGACCTTGGCCTTGGCCTTGATGGCTATGGCCCTATCCTTGTGGAGTAGAAGTCCTCTGTCTCTTTTTCGAACTAGAAGAAGAGGATTGACCCTCCTTCTTCTTGTCTTTAGCACCCATTTCCTGGATGTTCCGTGCGTCCTCAACTTCTCTCTCAAAGGCCATAGCTGTCGTGACCATCGAATCCAAGTTTTTCAGGTAGTGGCCCACAATTTTACCCCGGATGGACAATTTCAAACCATCCTCAAACTTTCTCACCTTGGCCATGTTTGGGGCCACGTAGTCATCGGTGAAACGGGCTAACTTAGTGAACTTAGCTACGTATTTCAGCACCGTCACTGTCCCTTGTCTCAAATCTAAGAATTCCCGAGCCTTTGCATGTTGAGCAATAGCTGGAAAGTATTTACCCATGAAGAGCTCCCAGAACTTTCCCGATGTCATTTTCTCCAAGTTCTTCGAGTCTTTTGCCCACTCCCACCACAGTTGGGCTTCTCCCTCTAGCTGGAATACAGCTATCCTTATCTTCGTGGCATCGTAAGTGATCTCCATTGCCTCTAAAATCTTATCAACTCGTCGGAACCAATGGTCGGCTACCATCGGATCCGCCCCTCCCTTAACAATTGGAGGCTTGTGTGTCTTGAAACTCTGGAGGTTACTCGAGCCTCCTTATCCCACATTTACACTAGCATGTGCAATAGTAGCAGCTACAACACTAGCCTATGCAATGGTAGCGGTTGCAGTACCAATAGCCTGCACGAAGGCTTGATGGTCAAAGGCTAGTAGTGGTTGATTATTGTTCCGCCCACCACCTCGGCATCCTCTTCCTCTACTAGCCATCTACACACGTGTCAGATAGCAATAGAGCACCAATTTAGTATCTCATGATAGGGACCAAATTTTAAACTTAGAAATTTATCTCCTTGCCCCCCTAGTAGAGCCTATGCCACCCACTAGTAGACCTTTACACCTAGAACTATCCCATTCTATTTGTTTTACGACCCCTAAGTTTATGTTTTTTAGCCCTAATGTCTCTTTTCCATATACATTTTACCAGTATATCATTCACACACCATACAACACATAACATGTATCATATTAAAACACATAGCATAAAATGCACAATAAATGCAATGGTCTAGACCCATGCTCAATAGCCCTAGGTAAATCGTATACCTATGATCTGAAACCAAGTTGTGATGTCCCTTAAAATCGGGGCTCCTTTATCAACCGTTGACCATCTGTCAACCCACGAAAATACCCTTGTTTGTCGCACAACTCGACGTCACGTCAATAACATCTCCTTAACCGGGATTATATCCTACACGTGTAACCCGTGTACATTTTATCATTTAATCTAATTGTGGCCCAATGTACCACATTTCATGCTCCATTATAGTCCATTTATGTTCTGGGAACCAAAGAACCCATAGCAAAAAAGCTTGGCAAAGAAATTTTAAAATTTCAAAAATTTGGAAAGTGTATCGATACAGTTAGCCTTCTAGAAAATCATACCGGTATGGCATACCGGTACGCTCTGCTTTCTGAACAAGCCTGTACCAGTACGGGTAACCCATTGGAAAATCTATACTAGTGCAAGTAACCCACTGGAAAATATGTATCGGTATGGGTAACCCACTGGAAAATCTGTACTGGTACGGGTAGCCCACTGGACCTCGTCGTACCGGTACTCAGTACCGGTACGCTTTGCCCACCTTTTCCTATTTCACATGCTTTTCATTTCCAACTCATTCTTAAGCATATTATTTTCATCCAACTCATGTATAGTGAAGTTTTTCATGTAATACAAGGTCCATACAAGTTCTATTACATTCAATTCAATGTATTTACATACCAAAATAGAAATTTCATAATTGTTTTACAAAACTCAAAATAAAGCCACATTTTGGCTTTCTTCACCCTTGGGGTCCCATGTGGGGGCCTTCCACCGATCAATATTGAAGAGTCAATTTTAAGATAGGAAGACTTGAAGATAAATCAGCAATTTCATCCTTATAAGAGTCCAAACTAGAAGAAAATTTATTTAAAGTTGGATTGAGAAAGTATCCTAAAAGATAAAGATTTAACAAATTTTCAGTATTGTGGTTATAACTTTTGACTCCAATATAAGATTAACATGATTTTTGTGGGGTTGGAAAGAAGATTTCAAGTGCTACAAAAGTGTATTTCAAGAAAAATTTCATGATTCAGCCTCTAAATATTAAAAAATTCAAACTCGAAGTCTGAATAGATTTTGTACCCGCGGCCTCCAAGATTTTATGCACTGGATTTAACCTTAAAAGACTTCTTTTTAGAAAAGAATCCTGTCAAGCCAACCTTATATCTTCAACCTATACCTAGGATTTAATTTACTATAAATAAAGACTCTTATCTATTGAGAGGGGAGTATTTGGATGATTATTTTTTTTTCTTCCCATCTTTCTAGTTTTATGTTTTGCTAAAAGCTCAACTAAAGCTAGGGGAGATACTTTCACTGAAGTATGGTATTTATAATTGATCAAAATTCTTTTTAATGCATGATTTATTCTTTTAATTTAATTTTTGTCTTTTAGTAAAGTTTTTACTTTGTATAATTTCTTGATTTGTTGTGCCACGTACATCGAATGCTTAAGATTTCCTGGGAGTCAAATATCTAGTTATTCCATGCTTCAATTAATTAATTAGAATTTCTCATAAGATAGTTTATTTATTATTTTCAATAAAATAAGGTTTACCTGTTAGAAAGTTTGATTTATCGTAGACTCCAAGCACGGTGAATGCTTGTGATTTACAATTAAATTTTTATATTTATTCAGATAATTCATTAATTATAACTTTTGATGTTTTCATATTTTCACCGCTAAATATTCCGATTGGGATCACTTCTCAGTTAATTCTCAATTAAGTTCAAAAATTGAATCATTAATAATTACTATGAGGATTTGAAAGGGTATCCCCGATGCTTTAGTATTTCAATTATTGTTTTAACCAACCCCCGCCTTTCTTCTTGTGGATAAATTCCTACTCAAAAAATTTTGCAAACAATTTCTTTTTATTTTTCTTTGTATTCTAAGTTTTTCTCAATTCCCTGTAGTTTGACCTTAGACTCCCAAGAAATTTGGCATTGTTGCCAGGGAGTTGTTTGAAGACAAGGAACGCACCGCCATCTATTGAGGTTTGCTAGATTTGAGAATCATCACAGATCCAATAATTTCGTCCCTTTTTTATTATTTATTGTTTATTTATTTTATTTTTTCTTAGGTTAAATATTTCATAATTTTTATTTTTATACTTTTAGATTTTTTTTAATGTGGTGTGAAGTTTTTCCCCGATGGAGGAAATGTGTGTGATTTGTGATGTGTTTGGGCATCCCACTGAGGTTTGCCCTTTAATTCCAACGGCTTGACTATTTGTTAAGGATGAGTCAATTGTAGCACCTAATCATTTTCAATCTTACCCCAACCATTGTTTTGAAATTTTTTATCCCAATTTTGGTTGGAGAAACGAACATTATCAGTTATCAGTACATGTCACACTACCACAAGATCCTCTCTAATATCCACCTTACCATAACCCACAAGAAAAGAATTTGTAAGACATTTTTTTTGAATTTATGCAAAGCCAACTAGTTTTCAATGCCCAAATAAGCAAAGATATTGAAGAGATAAAAAGCATGCTTAATACATTTACCCAAGAACAAGAAGTTGAGAATGATCAATGTAGTGAGTGATTTTTTTCCTGAATTACAAATTGAAGATGATTCCATTAATTATCTTTATAGTGAAAAATTAAGTGATATTATTATTCAACAACAGGCTAATGTGTCCAAAGACCTTTCATTATCAAAGAATACTTGTGAGACCGAATCATGCATTGCGTGCATATTAATATAATTTTGTGGGCTAAATTATAATTATGTAAAATTATTAAAGGGGTTAATTAAATTAAATCTTCATAAGCATGATGTGAGTGAGCATACATTGGGTATGTGGACCCCATTAGAGATATATTAGTGTAAACTCCCACATTCGTATTATCAAATATAACAATGTAATTATGTTTTTAAAATGCTAATAAACATAATGGAGTATGCATAAACTAAGTAGATGGAAAGAATAGAGATAAAAATGTAAACAGTGTAGAATCTGGTAAATATTTAGTTCAAACTTAGTTTTGAATTTTAAATATATGAAATTGTTTGCAATAGAACTTATACCAAGTATGTTTGATGTATAAATGGATGTTGTATAAGTTTGTGATGGTTTTGGAAGGGTTTGGAATGGGGTTGAAATGAAAAATAGAGGAAATAAGCAAATCTGTACAGCACCTATCGGTAGTACGCTGTCCAGTGGATCCGAACTACCGGTAGTCAACAGGTAGTAAATTTCTAGTAGATCCGAACTACTGGTAGTCAACAGGTGGTAAGTTACGAGTGGATCTGAACTATCATTAGCTCAATAGGTAGTAAGTTCCCAGTGCATCCAAACTACTGGTGCTCGATACGAACTACCGGTAGACCGTTAAAAAGTCGGGATTTTTATGTTTTAAAACCCCATTTTCACTCTATTTGCTCCAATTCTTTCACACCACTCTCACCCCACACCTCTTAGAACCCTAATAGAAAGACTTAGAGAGGAAGAGAGAAAGGGAAAACAAGAGTTTTTAAGGGTAATTCAAAATCAAATCTTCTTGTCCTTCACACCAAAGCCAAGGAGAAAAGTAGGGGTTTTATTCCTATTCTCTTACATTAAGGCTAGGGCTTAATTATATGTATTCTTTTGACTTTAAATCTTATACATATGCTATGAAATCATCTTTCCTCATTCTTTTGCAATTTTTAGCGTGTTTTAAACAAAGTTAGGGTTGAATACCCATAAAATCTCATTTTCTTGATATAAAACCCTAGTTTTCAAAAGAGATGGACTTTCTTCTTGATTCTTCCTTTGTTCTTGACTTTGAAACTTTAGTGCTTGGTGTTGAGTAATAAAATGATGTTGTGATGATCTCTTGTCTATTTTTCTTAAATTGTTCTCTTGTATTACAAATGGTGAAATTGGGGAATTATGAAATTATTTGTTATTTGGGAAAATTGTTGGTATTGTATCTCTTGTGTGGTTATTGGATAAACATGGGCTACTATTGACTGGGTATCTTGGAGTGTGTAGACGTCTTCTTACTTCGTGTGGGTTTAAACTTTTTCTACTACTCGTAGTGGGGTTAGTGCCTTGTGAGGACTAAACCATTATCACTCACGGGTATCGTGGAAAAAGGGGTTAGTACACTACTCTTTGGTTAGACACATCACTATCGTGGTGTTGGCATACGCCCTTCCTAAAGGTTGGATATCCTTGCGAGGATTTGTGTGGGTTGTATGTGGGCTATGATACTTTCGATGGTATTCATGCGATATCTTACTTCAGACCAGAGATACGAATACAGTGGTGGGTTATTGTTCATTATACTAGNTATGATACTTTCGATGGTATTCATGCGAGATCTTACTTCAGACCAGAGATACGAATACAGTGGTGGGTTATTGTTCATTATACTAGAAATAGTTTCTACAACAATTTTGGGAAGTGTGAGATTCCACAAGAACTTGGGAGAAACAGTTTATGGTGAAATAGATTATTAGTCGTATATTGGTTTCACTTGTACATTACATTACAGTTGTTGCTTAAACTTGAGATATGTTTAAATGTCTCTGTTTTATTTCGAAATTCATATATGCTATTTGTGAAAGGTGACCGACCGTTTTCATATTCTTTTCTAAACCTTGTTCAAGTTTGAGAGGAATGTTGCTACAGAGCTTAGTGCTCACCCCCTACAAACTATATTTTTCAGATTGTGGTCTAAAGAAAGAGCTCGGGGTTGAGAAGCCGACACATTGGGAAGCTCCACTAGACGGGCCCATGGATCCCAAGGTAGATGTCTAGAGTTATACTCTCCTAGGTGCTAGACTAGGAAATTTCTTTGAGATTTTGTAAAGACTAATCTTTTGTTATTCCGCTGCAAGTTTAAATGTGATTCTTTTGGGATGTAATTATCATAGTCGATCACATTCTTTTGGGATGTAATGGTCATGGTTGTCCTATTGTTTTGGGATAATATTGTAAATGTTATATTTGATGGAGGAAATTTCTTTAATGATGAAATTATTTAGTTGCTCTCATGATGTGAATGGTTTATAGATTGTAATGTCGTCCAAGGTGGGTTTTGGGGTGTTACAATTAGTGAGATTCATTTATAGAAATTTCATGTGTGAAAATATTAGTGGGTTGATTTCAAAATTATTAAAAAACTTAGTGGGAGGTAAGCATAATTAACCCATTACATGACACACACCTTTACATGTGTTGGCTTAAAAAAAAAGGGTGTGCCGTGTGTGTTTGTGTTAAATAAATATAAAAAGAGTGTGTGTGTGTGTTTAACACGGAAAACAAAGTGTGTGTGCGTCTGAAGGAGTACTAAAGCTGTGGGTGAGGTGAGCAAGAGAGAAAGTGGAAAAAAGAAAGAAAGAAGAAAAAAAAAATACGTGTGTGTGTCCATCTGAACTGTGGGCAAGGAAGGTATGTGAGACTCAATTTGCGCATAAGTTGTGATTAATTTTAGTATTTGCATATTGTATATGTATGGGTTATTTTAGCATGTTTTAATTAGTAAGTTGTTTTAATTTAAATATATGAGTTGTCTTATTTTTATTTTAATGGACTGTTTTAATTTAAATTTCATGGGTTGATTTAGTTTCAGTTCAAAACAGATTTTGTATGGGTGCAATTAAATATATTTAGCATAATTAACGGACTGTTAAAGATTGGTTCCAAATGGGTATTAAAATAAAGATGAGAAAAATGTGGAAAATGGCTATTTGAGATGTTCGGTATGTTTTTGAGGGCTAGGTTGGAACCGAAATTATGGGAGTGAAATGGGTGATTTAAAAATGTAATTAGGGGGCTGATTTGCATAAGTTGGTGAATTTGTGATTTTATGAATTTGTTTTAAAAGGAAAGTATGATAGCAATTGGAAATAGACGTCGGTAATGCCGAAATCATAATTTCTAAATGTTATTATCACATGTGCGAATTTTAATCCAAATGACCTGAATTTTTGCATGCAGCACTTTTAAATGATGTTTGATGTGATAATCTGACTTTCGTATGAAAATGAGTGTAATATCCGATGCGAAATATATGGAAATTTGATTAATGTGAGTGATTTTGGAAATTTTGGGAGGAAATTTGATCCCTAAAACAAAAGTGCTAATGTGAGTAAATAGTGCAGTAATTGGGGTTACCCGGGCACTTTGAGGTGCATCATTTGCATGCATTAGTGCATGATTAACTATCAAATATAATAAATATATTGATATTGTAATTACAAATCTATTAGGTGGAATGAGTGAGACAGTCGATATTGGAACAAATACAGTGACACCGAAAGGATCAACCTATAGGATCGAAGGGCCATAAATTTGTACATCTGAGGTGGTGTATATCTTTATATGTTTTGAAAATGTTATTATCAGATGATAGTAAATGATAGAATTTAATAGTAATTTTTCAGAATTATGTGCTATTTGCTTATATGATTGGATGATACTGTGGCACCCCAAAATCCGGGGGTCCATTGATTACCCATCAACCCGCGGAATACCCGTGGATATCGAGTAACTCGATATCACGCCGTGATGCCCAATTTACCGGGGTCCTTAATTTAACGAAATTCGAACAGAGTCTCCTTTGTATGGGGAGCTCTACCCAAAACATAACCTGTACAATATACATTAACATGACTCATCTAAGGCCCAATATAACACAATGACCACACCGGGTCCATTTATCCATACTCAAACAAAAAGATGCATCGTTATATTAAAACAACCCATATAAACTCAATTACAATTCTTTTACACATTACATGCCCAAAACATAGTTTTACATAAACCAAGGTTAAAGGCCACAATTCAGCCTCTCTTCACCCTTGAGGATCCAAGTGAGGGCCGTCCATCAGTGTGTATCCAACACCTGAAATTTTTTCTCGTATAGGGTGAGCCACACCCAATAGAGTAATTTCTACAGAGGCTACTCCCCACCTAAGTAAACATGCAATGCTCACATACAACATTTCATATTCACATCAACATTCCAAGTAAGAATATGCGTTCAATGTTGGAATTTATCATGTCATGCCATGAAATGAGATGAGACTCACTCATGCAAATCAACCCAAGCCCTTCCCAGCTCCTCAACACATGCAAGTGTCAATGTGTATGGAATCGTCATTTATGTTGCACATTAAATGACTTTTACCAATCTAGGGTCTTTGTATAGGGTGAATGTTCATGGGCTTACACCAAGGGTCTCCAACCTACTCGGAATTTATGGACTTCCACCAAGAGCTCCGCGTACACCCACACACTTTATGGGCCAAGCCAAGAAAGTGCCTATCCCAATCACCGGGTCTTGCACCCAAGGGATCTTCTAGTCCATCCTTGCTAACCCCAGCCCTAATCACCATGCAACCTATGCGACTCGACCAAGTCTTCGACCAAGCTTAATCGAGTCCACTCATCATCCATCAAGTGTGGTGTTGACGACCACCATGCACACACCCACATGATGCGAAGTTACCGTGCATATGCAATATGATGTCCCATTGCACAATGATAACATATACAATATGTTGTGAAAGACATATGAACAATATCAATACATTTCACATATCTCATGGCAAAATTATATCATAAGCATATAATTCTCATAATTCTCCAAAATATCAATATAACACAAGCATGTATATACATTGACAATTTTCATATCACAATTCCACAAGACAATTCCAAGCATGTTATCACAACTTTTATGCCAATAACACACTTAATCACAAAGGTGCAATATACCACATAACCGCACATGTAGTAGCCCACATAACGGCCCTTATATAAGCCACAAAATATCCTCTCTATAAGCCAGCAAAACAGCCCCTATATAGGCCATAAAACAGCCACAAATTTAGCCACAAAACAGCCCTTAAACAGGCCATTAAACAGCCCAAAAGACAGCCACAAAACAGCCCCTATATAGGCCATAAAACAGCCCCAAATTCAACTACAAAACAGCCCCTAAATAGGCCATTAAAGAGCCCAAAAGACAGCCCCAAATTTGGTCCAAAATATAACCACAAAACTGTCCATATTTTAACCCAAAATGGTTCATCATTTCAATCCCAAAACATTCCATAATTTCAGCCCCTAAACCGGCCCTAGAACAGCCCCAAAGGACAGGAATAAAACCAAGTAGGTAGAACCCTATCTCAATAGAAGTGTAGAGAACTTCTATAACACCAAAACAACCTCAAAACTTTGATTTTCCCCAAAGTCTCCTCTTGGATCTTCGGTGAAACCCACTCTTTTTGGTACATACGTGTAGCCCTCATCGAGGAGATAAACTTTAGCTCTTCGTCCAAGTCGATTGGAGTGACGGAACTTCTTGGATCGGAGAAATAAGCCTTTAAGACAAACTTTTTCGCTCTTCTCCCTATAGCCGGCCAAGGTGATGATCAAATGAGATATTTCTCCAAAAAATCTGATTTTAAGTCTATATTTATAGTTCCAATTGTGCGGTCTACATCGCACCGCATATTTCCTACTTTTTGGTCCGTTTTTCGTTCCGAAACGATTCATTATATTCCGGTTTAAGTTCAAATCAATTTTATTTAAACTTTTATCCAATTACAAGGAAATTTAATAAATTTCATTTTTGGGGACCTTTGAACGGTCATTCGATACTCAATTGTCTCGTAAAACGTGTGAAATCTGACTATCCTGAAATTCGACGAAAATTGACAGGGCAGCTCGATTTCGCGATACGAACCCAATGGTGAGGTCCGTTGCGTCATCCAAGCTCTAGGAAAATATGAATTTGAAACCTGCATTATAGTGGCAAATTACCATTTTGCCCTTTTTCATAAAAAGTTTAAATTTTCCAGGGTTTTACATTCTTCCCCCCTTAAAAGAATTTCGTCCCCGAAATTCACATACACATGCACATACAATCACATGCATATGCAATAGTCAAATAATGTTAAATGACTATAAGAATGTACCTCCATCCTCGAATAAGAAAGGATAATTGGTACAGATATTGCCCTCGCACTCCCATGTCGCCTCCTCCACTCCTCGGTGCTGCCACAATACCTTCACTAGTCACACAGTCTTGCCTCGCAAAACCTGTTCCCGGCTATCCATGATTTGCACCGGTCCCTCCTCGAAGGTCCCATCAGCATCAACAACCTCTCCCCAATCCACCACATGGGTCGGATCTGGGGTGTATTTTTGAAGCATAGAGACATGAAAATTCGTATGAACACCTGATAGATTTGGCGGTAACGCCAATCGATAAGCCACTACACCCACCCTCTCGAGTACCTCGAAGGGCTCGATATACCTCGGCAACAGCTCTCCCTTCTTACCAAACCTAACCATTCCTCTCTTAGGCATCACCTTCACGAAGACATGATCTCCCACCTCAAACTCCAGAGGTCGCCGCCGTCTATCGGCGTAGCACTTCTGTCGGCTCTGACCCGTGAGAAGATGCTTCCATATCAAGTCCACCTTCTTAGAAGTGTCCCTAACCAAATTCGGACCCATAGAGGATCTCTCTCCCACCTCCATCCAACAAACTGAAGAACAGCATGACCTCCCATATAATGCCTCATAGGTTGCCATCTGTATGTTCGCCTAATAACTGTTGTTATATGCGAACTCCACCAAGGGTAAGTGATCTTCCCAGTTACCCTTGAGATTTAGGACGTATGGTATGTCCTATAAAGTCTGGATAGTCCTCTCAGACTAATAGTCCATCTAGGGATAAAAAGTAGTGCTCATCATCAACTATGTCCCCATGTCTCGCTAGAAACTCTCCCAAAAATGAGCTATAAACCTGGAATTCCGGTCTGATACTATAGATATGGGCACTCCATGCAGATGAACAATCACCCGTATATAGAACCTGTAGAATTCCTCCAGTATGAAGGTCATTNCCGCACATGTAGTAGCCCACATAACGGCCCTTATATAAGCCACAAAATATCCTCTCTATAAGCCAGCAAAACAGCCCCTATATAGGCCATAAAATAGCCACAAATTTAGCCACAAAACAGCCCTTAAACAGGCCATTAAACAGCCCAAAAGACAGCCACAAAACAGCCCCTATATAGGCCATAAAACAGCCCCAAATTCAACTACAAAACAGCCCCTAAATAGGCCATTAAAGAGCCCAAAAGACAGCCCCAAATTTGGTCCAAAATATAACCACAAAACTGTCCATATTTTAACCCAAAATGGTTCATCATTTCAATCCCAAAACATTCCATAATTTCAGCCCCTAAACCGGCCCTAGAACAGCCCCAAAGGACAGGAATAAAACCAAGTAGGTAGAACCCTATCTCAATAGAAGTGTAGAGAACTTCTATAACACCAAAACAACCTCAAAACTTTGATTTTCCCCAAAGTCTCCTCTTGGATCTTCGGTGAAACCCACTCTTTTTGGTACATACGTGTAGCCCTCATCGAGGAGATAAACTTTAGCTCTTCGTCCAAGTCGATTGGAGTGACGGAACTTCTTGGATCGGAGAAATAAGCCTTTAAGACAAACTTTTTCGCTCTTCTCCCTATAGCCGGCCAAGGTGATGATCAAATGAGATATTTCTCCAAAAAATCTGATTTTAAGTCTATATTTATAGTTCCAATTGTGCGGTCTACATCGCACCGCATATTTCCTACTTTTTGGTCCGTTTTTCGTTCCGAAACGATTCATTATATTCCGGTTTAAGTTCAAATCAATTTTATTTAAACTTTTATCCAATTACAAGGAAATTTAATAAATTTCATTTTTGGGGACCTTTGAACGGTCATTCGATACTCAATTGTCTCGTAAAACGTGTGAAATCTGACTATCCTGAAATTCGACGAAAATTGACAGGGCAGCTCGATTTCGCGATACGAACCCAATGGTGAGGTCCGTTGCGTCATCCAAGCTCTAGGAAAATATGAATTTGAAACCTGCATTATAGTGGCAAATTACCATTTTGCCCTTTTTCATAAAAAGTTTAAATTTTCCAGGGTTTTACATTCTTCCCCCCTTAAAAGAATTTCGTCCCCGAAATTCACATACACATGCACATACAATCACATGCATATGCAATAGTCAAATAATGTTAAATGACTATAAGAATGTACCTCCATCCTCGAATAAGAAAGGATAATTGGTACAGATATTGCCCTCGCACTCCCATGTCGCCTCCTCCACTCCTCGGTGCTGCCACAATACCTTCACTAGTCACACAGTCTTGCCTCGCAAAACCTGTTCCCGGCTATCCATGATTTGCACCGGTCCCTCCTCGAAGGTCCCATCAGCATCAACAACCTCTCCCCAATCCACCACATGGGTCGGATCTGGGGTGTATTTTTGAAGCATAGAGACATGAAAATTCGTATGAACACCTGATAGATTTGGCGGTAACGCCAATCGATAAGCCACTACACCCACCCTCTCGAGTACCTCGAAGGGCTCGATATACCTCGGCAACAGCTCTCCCTTCTTACCAAACCTAACCATTCCTCTCTTAGGCATCACCTTCACGAAGACATGATCTCCCACCTCAAACTCCAGAGGTCGCCGCCGTCTATCGGCGTAGCACTTCTGTCGGCTCTGACCCGTGAGAAGATGCTTCCATATCAAGTCCACCTTCTTAGAAGTGTCCCTAACCAAATTCGGACCCATAGAGGATCTCTCTCCCACCTCCATCCAACAAACTGAAGAACAGCATGACCTCCCATATAATGCCTCATAGGTTGCCATCTGTATGTTCGCCTAATAACTGTTGTTATATGCGAACTCCACCAAGGGTAAGTGATCTTCCCAGTTACCCTTGAGATTTAGGACGTATGGTATGTCCTATAAAGTCTGGATAGTCCTCTCAGACTAATAGTCCATCTAGGGATAAAAAGTAGTGCTCATCATCAACTGTGTCCCCATGTCTCGCTAGAAACTCTCCCAAAAATGAGCTATAAACCTGGAATTCCGGTCTGATACTATAGATATGGGCACTCCATGCAGATGAACAATCACCCGTATATAGAACCTGTAGAATTCCTCCAGTATGAAGGTCATTCACACCACTAAAAAGTGTGCCGACTTGGTAAGCCGGTCCACTACCACCCACACCGCATCATGACCCCGCGATGTCCGTGGCAAGTGAGTCACAAAATTCATTGTGACATGCTCCCACTTCCACTCAGCTACCTCCAAAGGATGGAGTAAACCCTGCTGGCCTCTGGTATTCAATTTTCACCTGCTGACACGTGAGACATCAGCTAACAAAATTCCCAACATCTTTCTACATCCCGCTCCAATAATATTGGCTATGAAGATCATGGTACATCTTCGTGCCACCTGGATGCACAGCAAAACGAGAGCAATGAAATTTCCTAAAAATCTCCTCTCTGAGCTCCGCAGACTGAAGAACCACAATCCATCCCCTAAGCCGAAGACTACCATCTGAGTAAATGGCCCAGCCCTCGTCACCTGTTCCTAACCATACTCGATCCCTGATGGATGATTACTCTGTATCCTGTCCCTGAGACTCAATCACTTTGCTCAGTAGGGAAGGTGTAGCCACCAAACTCCCCAAAGTACCCTGAACCTGCCCCATGTAATGTAGCCCAAACTGTCCCACAGTCTGGAGCATCTGCCACTCCCGGGAAGCTACACTAGCCAAGACTCCCCGTGACTTCTGGTTAAGTGCATTAGCCACCACGTTTGCCTTACCTAGATGGTAATGCAAAGTGAAGTCATAGTCCTCCAGAAACTCCATCCACCTGCGTTACCTCATGTTGAGGTCCCGCTGTGTAAAGATGTACTTCAGAATTTTATAATCTAAAAACACCTTGAACTGCTCAACGTATAGATAGTGGTGCCAAGCCTTTAAGGCAAAAACGATGGCCGCTAACTCCATGTCATGTGTGGGGTAACTCTGCTCGTGGTTCTTCAACTGCCGAGAACTATAAGCCACTACCTTCCCGGACTGCATCAAAACACATCCAAGTTCGTCCTTAGAGGTATCACAATACATTGTGTACCTCTATCCCCTTTTCGGAACAATCAAAATAGGAGTTGAAGTAAGCCTCCTCTTTAACTCCTGGAATGTTTTCTCGCAAGAATCATTCCATTCAAACTTGACCTCTTTTCGGGTCAACTTGGTCATAGGTGCAGCTAATGGGAAGAAGTCCTCAATGAACCATCGATAATACCCCGCCAATCCCAAGAAATTGTGTATCTCGAAGACTGACTTCAGCCTCTCCCAATTCATAACTACGTCAACCTTCTTCGGGTCTACGGATACACCCGAAGTCGACACCACATGTCGCAAAACTTCACCTCCGTAAGCCAAAATTCACACTTGCTGAACTTAGCGTACAACTGATGGTCTCTCAAGGTTTGGAGAACAATCCTCAAGTGACCGTCATGCTCATCCTCAACTGATGGTCTCTAAGGTAGTTGTGTATAGCTTAAGGCAACTCAAGATTCATGAGCAGAACTATCCCACTCACGACTTAGAGCTTGCCACTGTGGTTTTTACTCTTAAGTTGTGGAGGTGTTACTTATACAGAGAAAAGTTTTAAGTATTTTCTGATCATAAGAGCCTCAAGTATGTATTCACACAGAAAAACTTGAATCTTCAGCAAAGAAGGTAGGTTGAGTATCTAGAATATTATGATTTCACACTCAACTACTATCCGGGAAAGGCTAATGTAGTAGTAGATGCACTAAGCTGAAAGTCTCGGGGTGAAATCAATGTCCTTGCAGTTAAAAGGTGAAAGATGATTGATGTCTTGGAGGACTTTGACCTATGGGTGGATAGGCAGGAGAATCGTCCATGCCTATTTAACCTTATAGCCCAACCTACACTCCAACGTAGAGTTGTGGAGTTACAATACTTGGATCCTGACTTAGAGTCGACTCGAGCTAAATTGGAAAATGGGGGAATAGTGGAAGGTTGGTTTTTGATAAATGGAGAACTAAGATATGGGGGGAAGCTATGCGTCTCCAATGATTTGTCCCTAAAGGAGGAGATATTAGGAGAGTGTCATCGCTCTAAGTTTGCCATCCACCCAATGTATAGGGACATAAAGCGTCAATTTTGGTGGAAAGGAATGAAACAAAATATGGCTAAGTATGTTTTCAAGTGCACGGTATGTCAGCAAGTGAAGATTGAGCATCAAAAACCCGAAGGACTACTATAGTCCTTGCCTATTCCGGAATGGAAGTGGGATGACATCACCATGGTCTTCGTGTCTGGCTTTCCACGGACTTCACAAGGGCATAATGTCGTATGGGTCATTGTTGATATACTCACCAAGTCCGCTTACTTCTTGAGTATGAAGACCACTGACACATTAGAGACCTTGAGCAAATTGTATATTCGGGAAATTGTTAGATTACATGGAGTTCCGCTATCTATTGTTTCGGATCATGATTCTCGTTTCGTGGCGCAATTCAGGCAGAGTCTACAACGAGCCATGGGGACAGACTTACACTTTAACACCACCTTTCATCCTTAAACAGATGACCAATCCAAGAGAGTGATCATTTACCGTTGATGGAGTTTGCATATAACAATAGCTTTCAATCCAGCATTGGCATGACACCTTATGAAGCATTGTATGGGAAACCATGTAGGTCACCGACTTGTTGGCTAGAAGTTGGGGAGAGTAGTTTGTTTTGGCCAGAGATTGTTCGGGAGACTACAGAGAAAATCAAACTCATCTAGGAGAGACTACGCATGGCTCAAAGTAGACAGAAAAGTTATGCAGATAGAATACAAAGACCATTGGAATTTCAAGAGGGGGACTATGTGTTCCTCAAGGTGTCACCCAAGAAGGGAGTGTTGACATTTGGCAAGTAGAAAAAATTAGCTCCAAGATATATCGGATCATTCGAAGTGATCAAAGTAGTGGGCAAAGTGGCGTATCAACTTCGATTACCCGCTCAGTTGTCAGGGGTACATGACGTGTTTCATGTGTCAATGTTGAGGAAATATCAATCGGATAAAACACAAGTTGTGGATTTGGAAGATATTGAAGTTCAAGATGGAGCAACATATGAAGAACAACTAGTGAAGATTCTTGACACCAAGGAGAAGGTGTTTCGCAACAAAGTCATCCAACAGGTGAAAGTCTTGTGGCAACATCACAGAATGGAGGAAGCTACTTGGGAATCCGAGCTGGAAATGCGAGAGAAGTACCCTTATTTTTTTGCTACTTGAGGTGAGTTTCAAGAACGAAACTTTCATTAAGGGGGGTGGATTGTAAACCCCACACTTTTATCTTTATACATGTATATAAATATATATAGCAAGTAATTATTTCTTTTGAAATGAATATGGTAAAATTTGAGTAAATAGTAGTTAAAACTTAGTTTTAGCTAGCAAATATATGAAATCGTTGTAATATAACTTGTACCAACTAGGTTTGGTGTGCAAAAGTATGTTGTATAAGTTTGGGTTGGAATTGAAAGGATTTGAAATGGATTGGAAATGAAGAAGGAATGATTTGTAGAAAAACAAACAAAACTTTTCGGAAGGTCGATGAAAACCTTCTGAAAGGTTAATGTAAAGGTTTATCTAGCAGGTAAAACCTTCCGAAAGGTCGATGAAAACCTTCCGGAAGGTTAATGTAAATTTTTATCTAGTAGGCAAAACCTTCCGGAAGGTTTTCTAAAAATCTGAAATTTTAAGTCACGAACAGCCGGGATTTCCTCCACTATAAATACTTAAGGACAACTCCTTTAGCCCCATTTCAACATCTCTAACCCTAGGAAACCTTAGAGAGGAAGAAAGTGAGGGAAAAACACAAAATCAAAGGGGATTTGCACATTGAATTGGATCAAAGCCCTAATTTTCAAAAACACCAAGGTAGGGGTTTCTTCCATTTTTGTCCATTGAAGCTAGGACTTATATGTATATGTATGTTTTCACTCTCATTTAGATATGTATGCTATGAAATCACCCTTTCTTGTTATTTTTGCAAAGATTATCATGTTTTAAACAAAGTTAGGGTTGAATACCCATCAAATCTATTTTTCTTGATTTAAAACCCTAGTTTTCAAGAGAGATGGATTTTCCTCTTGATTCTTCCTTTGTTCTTGATTTCGAAACCCTAGTACTTTGTGTTGAGTAATAAAATGATGTTGTGATGATCTCTTGCTTATTTTTTTAAATTGTTCTCTTGTATTACAAATTGTGAAATTTGGGAATTTTGAATTTCCTTGTGATTTGAAAAAATATTTGTTATTGCATCTTGTATGGTTGTTGTGATGGACTTGAATTACATTCGAGCACTACCGTAGAGTGTTAGAGGTTAGTCTATCCCAGTGGGGGTGAGATAGTTTCCTAAACACTTGTAGTGGTTTGTTGTTTGTGAGAACAACCACTATTATTCACGTAAGTTCGAAACTGAGGGATGATATATCTTTCCTAAGAAGGATTCGTCAATGCCGTGAGAGACGGTATACGTCCTTCCTAAAACGTTTAGGATTGTGTGATTGTGATGGGTGAACGAGGTAGAATTGGGGTATAGATTCATGGAAAACAGCCAACATACATAAAAATGTTAGATGACGCTATTGAATGAGAATTCGATTTCTATCACTCCGACATGTCTATTCTTTTCATTTAACTTATTTGTTATTGTGTTCAGTTGAGATCAAATAAATGGTCACTGTTTTACTTCAAAATTGTTGTATGATATTTGCGAAATGAGACCACCTTGCTTTATATGTTTTTTTTCTAAACCTTGTTCGAGTTTGGAAGGAATGTTATTACAGAGCTTAGTGTTCACCCCCTACAAACAATATATTTTCAGATTACGTGTTAGATGAGGAACTCGGAGTCGATGAGTAGGTGCGTTGGGAAGCTCCGCTAGACGGGCACGTGGAACCTGAGATGGATGCTTAGGATAATACTCTCCTAGGTGCTAGACTAAGACATTCATTTTGAGACTCGGTGGAATCTAATATTTTTATTATTCCGCTGAAAGTTAAATTTGATTCTTTTGGATGTAATTGTCATAGTCGGACATATTTTTTTGGGATGATGTTATAAATATTTGATATGATGAATGAATTTTTATTTATTAATGAATTTTATTAGTTGCTTTCATGATATGAATGATTTTAAATTGTAATGCCGTCCAAAGTAGTTTTTGGGACGTTACAAATTGAGGTGAATCAAGATACTTGGTAAAGTGACCGGTCAATTGGAGATTAAAGTGAAGTCAAGAGGATCAAAGTGTTCTTTCAAGTTAATTACGGTGGAAGTTGGCCCCAATCCATACAATGCCCGGATAAATAAGTACATTTAATTATACGAGATCAATGATTTTTTGTTAAACAATTCAAAGATAAAAGTATTATTTTTTAGGTGAAAAAAGTATGACAAATTCACGGAGCAGTTGCTATATAAGAGAAAAAACTATTATAAGGTATATGATGGGAAAAAAAGATTTGAAGAAACAGCAATAATTATAAAAAATAAATAAATAAATAAGTACGAAGATGTGAAACCATCTATCATGGTCGATCCTAGTGTAGTCAAAGTATTGCATCACGAACAACCAGTCGAATCGTTTTATTAGTCCACATAGTGGCCCACTACGACAACAGCTGTCGCATAGTTGTATATCCTGTGACTACCCTTCATTTTCGCATAATACTTTGTAATAGATCTCGCCGTCCACTTCATATTAAATCTTGTATCTTAAATAATTTGTCAAAATTTTATGTATTGAACGTTTGGTGGAATCAGTGAATTTCANATGAAAGCGAAAATCAAGAGTAATCTTGATTTAAATTTATTTATTAAATCTTGTATTTTAAATAATTTGTCAAAATTTTATGTATTGAACGTTTGGTGGAATCAGTGAATTTCATTAATCCAACCACCCCCACTAATTTGTGATATAAAATTTGATAAGTATAGCATTGCTCAACTTTGAACAACTAATGCAAGTTAATGTTATGGGCGAATGTCACGTTGTAGTCTTAATTTTTTTAAAATTCTTAACTTATATTTAAAAAGATTAAAATACTCACCCATTGTTTTCAATCAAATAAAAAATAATCAGATTGTGTGTATTAGTAAAATTGTGTACACAATTTCACACAAAAATACTTTAAAAAAAATTTTGAAAATAAACATACTTAAAATTGGATAGTATAAAAATAAGTGTATATGCAAATAAAAATATTAAAAATATAGGAAAACAAATTGTCAACAAAACAACATATGATTAGTTTTGGACCACATTTTATAATTTTTTCTGATTTATTATGCAATGTAAAAAATTCAATATATCGGATGTAATTAAGAATTTGAAGATTTTTTAGACTATAATGTATCATTCACCATAAAGTTAACCATTTGATTTTTATTTTTTTTGTCAACCATTTGACCAATGTTATGAATTTAATCCACTATTATTATTGGTGTAGTGTTGGATCTTAATATTAAATGATAATTGTTTTCAATCCAATAAAACTAATTATTAAGTAATTAATTGAGATAACGAAATTACATCAAAATAATATTATTTAATTTGATGGTTGTCTTATTTTAGTTGTAAAGATAAGATTATTAAAGTATTCTTTGGTAATTCTTTTTTCAAATAATTATTTAAAGAATAATTTTGTCAAAAAAATAAAAATCTATTTGATTACTATTTTAAAAATTATTTACATGAATCTTATTTTGATACACTATATTATACATACAATTAAACTTGAAGGAAAAGAATAAGCTTGGAATGGTACTTGAGTAAAGATGACAAGATATGAACCCTTCACTACTGTTTAATAATTAGAAGACAAAAAGTCTCTCGAACATTTATGCTTTTATTTTGCATGATTGAATATTGAAATAATAGATAAAATATTAAGGGTAATACTATATAATCTAAATAAAATTCAAAAGTTAAAACTTTAATGGGTTCTTTGGAGATCGATTCGTTTTTGCAGACTTATTTAGACTTAAGTACACTCAAAAAATTTGTTTGGGGATAAGTTTATTTTAATCTCTATTATACAAAGAGCAATGTTATTGAGACCTAATTTACTAATATAATTTATTTACTTAATTCACTATGACCTTTGGATTAACTGTTGGTCCTATCAAACATTGAAACTTGATGTTGATCTAATAATTTTAATGAACCCACATCATTAGGTCAACAAATTAGATCAGATTTTTAGATAGTCTTGTCCAAAATACCCTAACTTCTAAATCAAAACTTGTTTAAAAAAACTAATAACTTCTAAATTGGGAATTATATTAGTATTAACAACTCCTAACTTAGAATTGTGCAAACAGTAAAATTATGTTTTTATCATATATTATATATATATATATATATAGTAATATTAGAAAGTAACACGTTCAACAAAAAAATAGTAACATCAAATAGTAACATACTCAATAGAACTTAATTAAAAATTTAATCATTGTAATAGAGTGACACACCCACAATAAAATAAATACTCACATATGATGTCACTCTATTACAATGATTAAATTTTTAATTAAATTTTTTATTGAACATATTACTCTTTGATGTTACTATTTTTTTGTTGACTATATTATTGTATATATATATAATTTTATTGCTAACACAATTTCTAAATTATGAGTTGTTATATTTGAAAACATTAAAACAAACAATGATATACAATATTCATGGTAANTATATATATATATATATATAATTTTATTGCTAACACAATTTCTAAATTTTGAGTTGTTATATTTGAAAACATTAAAACAAACAATGATATACAATATTCATGGTAAGAGTAATTATGAAATATATTTCAAAAAGAATTTGAAATATTTTAAAATATGTACTCATTGACAATTATTTGATAAAAAAAGATGACTTAATAGTGTATAAATTTGAATGTGGTATTTAAAGCCAAATAAGTTTAAAAAAAATACACACAGCCAATTATCTGAAACCCAAATGCATATCACCTAAGGGTTGATATGCATTTTGGTTGTAACTTTTTAGGTTTATTTGAATTTTGTAATATTGGTCAAATATTAAATTTGATAAGAAAGAAAAATAAAAATGATAAAACAGTTGAACGACCAGTCTACTCAAAAACATTTAGAGAAAAAATAGAAGAAAAGTTAATTATTTGTTTTGAATTGAATATTATTTACCTTTGTATCTCTTAGTATATATTTATACTAGGGATAACCCGTGCCTGAAGACATGGTGCAACTAAAAAAAATCGAACATTGAATTTGGGTATGAAATAATCAAGTATTGAATTCAGATACGTACTAAGCTGAAAGCCTAAACTTGCCATATATCGCGTGTTTGTGGGCACTGTACATCGTTCTTAAACACAAAATAGTCAAACAATGAATATAAACATGCAATAAACTGAAAATCATTTGACTTTAGTGAAATGAAATGGTCAAAATGTGGATACTCTGTAATAAATTTTCAATTTCAGAGTAGCCTATGAAAATATGATACCACAAATATATCTACATGTCTACAAAATTTATATATTTAATAATCATAATCAACTCATGTCATATGCACACTAAAATTCAATTATGTACCAATTACTACAACACTATTCTTCCTACACAAACAACTATATCAATACTTGTAAAAGTGATAAACATAAAAAAAAATTCTTAAAAAATAGAAATAAATCCATAAAATTTTTCATTCACAGATTACTTTAATCACACAACAAAATGACATAAAATTTTTCATTCTCAATGAATGAACAAAACCTAAGCAATAGGTATTGAATTACATTTTGGGTTACTAAAAAATTTGCTTAATTCAAAAACCAAGTACTGGGAGAAATTGAAATCAATATAAGAAACTTTCAATTTTTCGACAAAATATTCTTTGAAAATATGATATCACAAATATCTTGGAATAACTTGCCTCCTCTCAAAGTTATTATATACTAACTGCAAGGCACTCTTCCAGCCCCTGTTGATAACGGTCATCCCACACCATCATTGACACATGATATCTTGAATCAATAGTAAAACACCAAATACAATTGGTCAATCCTACTATTTTAGAGAAATACTACTTTGACATAGTTTGTTAACCTAATTTGCTAACCTAATCATTCATAACTATTGAATTAACAAAGGACTTTACTATTTGTTAAGACCCACAATTAATCTAATAGTTGTGATGAATTAGATCATTCAATTATGTCTAAATAATATAAGTGACTATTTTAACGTGGTAGTTATTAGATAAGGTGGTTCTTAATAGTTATTAAAACAATAAAATAAGGCGTTAGTAATAACCCATGCCTAAAGGCGCTTTAATGAAAAAAAATAAAAAACTTCAATTTGGAACATTTTTTGTCCTTTGCTTTAATTAGTGAAATAAATATTAATCATTTGTTCCCGAGAGGAGTAACGGACATAGTTAAAAACCTCATGATCTCATCAATAATAATCTATCGAATGGTCTTTAAACGCTCTCTCTTTGCCTCCAACCCATTTTTGCTTATCAAAAGAAAAACAAGAATTTTTGTTTGAAATGGTATATTAAGAATGGTCCTCACTGTGAAATAAATCAAACCGTTGGTCTGCATGTAAGCCCGCCTTATAAATATAATCAAGTGACATGACATTGCCATGGTGATTAGAAATCCAATTTTCAAATGTCAAAAGCAACAAACCTCACTTTATCCAAGTCGTTGTCATTGTTATCCAACACTGCATCAAAAGCTGCCCCCTTCAAAACCTTCTCAATTTCTACGGGATCCCCACCAGCGCTTACTATTTCCTGAAAAAGTATCAAATACCCAGATAAGTATGTATGTATTTTTTTCTGGAAATGTTAAGTATCTTTGTTAGATTTCAAAAGTTTCAAGATACCCACCATAGAACACAAAGAATGAAGCACAAATTGAGTATTCGTGTAAATTTAGCCGTGTGTGCCCATTTGTATGTATATAATGTTGAAATGTTTACGGAGAATCTATTGAACGGAGAATCTTCACCAACGGTCATTATGGTGACTTCATGGCCAGAACCCAGAAGGTTTTTTGCAAAGTAGAAGCCAATGACTGCATGCCCACCACTGTTGGTATTGACTGTGAGAACCTTCTTTTTATCTGCAGAACTGGCCTTCACAGTGAAGGAGGAGAGAGAAAGTGGTCTGGAACTTGTGGGGTGAGTGAGGAAAGGAGGAGAGATGAAGAGAGAGGAAGAGAGAGCAGAAGGGTAAGCAGAGGAGGAGGGGTAGTAAAAGAGTGATAAACGTGGAATTGAAGTGAGTGAAGGCGGAGAAAGATTGGAGGATGGAGAAGCGAAGCGGAGAGAGGATGAGAGAGCAAGAGTAGCCATTGAGTGTTGCACTTTGTGCTTGATCTCCTGTCAGAACCAACCAATGCAGGCGCTGTGTATTGGGCTGGGCATGTGAGGGCAGAGTAACGTTAAGTGTGAGGTGATAGCTGTGATAAGATTGTTTTAAGAGGGAAAATGTGTGTAGGATAAAAATTTAAACACGATTCTATTTTATTATATAGAAATTTTATTAGTCAATTATATATTATATACACATTAATTTTGTACAAAGAGATAATAATAAAATATGTATCGATATTTTTTCCTTCTTTTTACTTTTTCATTCATACCAAACACAAAAAACAAAAAAATAATAATGTTTTTCATCTCTCCTACTCGATACAAGGGAGGAAAAAATTTTCTCAATTAAACGATAAAAAATACATGACTCCTACTTTTCATCCACCCCCAAACACACTATTAAGCTCTTCTTTATTATTTTCCTACCATATCAATAGAGTTTTTAAGAACAGATGTTAAAAGGACTACTCTTAAGACATTCCTCCAATTTTGTACTTCTTCTTTTTTTTCGTAAAAAAAAGTTAAACAAAGATAATTGTAGTTGCCAAGCATTTCCCCTCCAGGGAATTCTTCTACACCCTACAGGAGGTGCATCCTCTGAATCTAATCTAGGGGTGCAACTCGAGGGGGGTTGGATGGGTTGAGAGGTTAACTCTAGTCCAATCCTAGATATATAATCTTCAACTCTAACCCTTCATCAACTCAAGGTACTCAACCCGAGTACTACGTGAGTTTAATTCGGGTTACTTAATTTGGGTTAATAAAAGAGGGAAGATTGACGAGTGAGAGAGGTTGGCGGAGAGTCCGAGACGACTCAAACAAGTAACGATTGAGAGAGGGAGGAGGGATGAGTGAGAGAGGGAGGCTGAGAGTCTGAGACCAGATGAGAGATGATTGACGAGTGAGAGAGGGATTTGAGAGTGATGAAGGCATAAAGATGAAGACTTTAAGTGAAGTGAAAGTATGAACTCTAAAAAGTGAAAATAAATACTAACCCTAGTTATATATATTTATATATATTTGGGTTCAACCTAATTTAATAATCGAGTTCAACCCGATTTTAATATTCGGGTTTAACTCAACAACCTAAGACCTGAACTTGAAGCTTGCCCGAATTCAATTCGGGTTGAATTTTTTTTGCACTAACCCAACCGAAGTATTAAAAATTCTAACTCAAACTCTATTTTTTTTAGGTTGAGTTCGAGTTAAATTCAAGTTGGCCCGCCCAACTTAGGCCGCTAATCTGATCACATTTATTCTAGACACTGCCAAAGCAAAAGGCAGATTTCAGGAAAACTTCCTTCAATTCGTCTTTCCCTACCACACCCTAATTTGATGGCCCCACATTGATGATTGCAAGGCACGTGTGTAAGGATTATAACCAGGGTAAATTACATGCNGATTTCAGGAAAACTTCCTTCAATTCGTCTTTCCCTACCACACCCTAATTTGATGGCCACACATTGATGATTGCAAGGCACGTGTGTAAGGATTATAACCAGGGTAAATTACATGCAAACTACGTAAAGTTAATCATTTAATCAGACAAATTCGCTCATATGAAAAATAACATTGCACTCTGAAGGGGGTGGCTTCCATTATGACACGTGTTATGACATTAAATGAGCCCACGTGAGGATGACAAGGCAAGACACGTGAAGATGATATCAGTCAAACAATCCAATTGTTCGGCGAAGCAATGAAAGAGGTCGGCCATTACCAAATCATGTTGTTCAAAGTAACAAAAGAATTTGGTTCTCATCATGACCGAGCTGTTTTGAAATAGTAAATGGAAAGATGAAGATTCACCGAAAACTTAGGCATCCAAGATAAGCTAATAAGCTTAATTATAGGCCAAGGAAACTGCTGGAAAGATTTCAGCAACTTTCCAAACTGAATCGCTCAATTGAAGGAAGGTGTGTCACATTTAATCAAAATTCATGGAAACTCTAACTGAATAGGGTCTATAAAAAGGAAAAGGAGCCAAGGTGAAAGGTACGTTGCACTCTTCTTATCTTCTTGCAATTGATTCAAACTCATTACTGACTTAAGCATCGGAGTGCCTTCAATGAAGCACTTCGATCTTCGACAGTTTATTCATTTTGTAGAAGGAAGAAGGTTGGGAGATTTAGTACAGAAACATATCTTTAATGGAAATACCAATTCTTCATACGTGTGAGAGGTTTGTCATTTTTTTATCTCTTACATTTTTGGCGCCGTCTGTGGGAAGATTTTCATGAATCGAAACAAAAAGCTGCGATGTCAAGACTTAGAAGTGCCATTGGATCACCTGTAGGTAGTTTTGCCTTGGGTTATTCTAATCCTGTCTCATATCCATCTGATAGCAATGCTAGGTTGCAAATCAACAGAAGCCCATCTGTGCCCCACGAGGATGACAAGGTATCCTTAGCAAGCTTCAAACGAACCAGGAATTAGAACCAGTGAGGAGAAGATCGTGGTAAATCCCTCGGTGTCGAGGGGGAAAATCACTCCTTGACAAAAGAAAATGAAGAATTGAAAGCCAGGCTGAAGGAAATGACTAGAAAAGAAAAGCAAGAAGGGAAAGTCGACGAGCAAGTCCCGAAAAGCAACGTGATAGAACCAAGAATGCCGAGGATGATAAGTACTAGCAAAAAAGATCTCGAGTTCTGGACGAGGACTCCTGGAAGTAGTACATCACCAAAGAGCTGAACAACCGTTTGAAGAGGCTAAAACAGAGATTGGCAAGGGACCTAACCAGAAGGGCGACAAGAGAATACGGTGATGGTTCGAAGTCATCTCCTTTTACGTTTGTGGATTGAAAGGGGGCATATCCCAAGTAAATTCACCATCCTAAATTTCAGGCTGTATGATGGAAAGACCGACCCAGCCTCCCACACCAGACATTTCAGACAATTGATTACCATTCATCGGTGGAACGAACCCTTGATCTGCACCATCTTCTCCAGCAGCCTCGGGGAGTCAGCCATGAAATGGTTCGACAGCTTGCCGAAGGGGTCAATAGAAGGATGGTCACAGTTGGCCGAGTAATTTACAGCTCAGTTCATTACGAGCAGCAAACAGCCCAAGGATATCGGGGCTCTACCGACATTAAAGAAGCAAAATAATGAAACTTTGCGATAATACACTCATCGCTATTGGGAGACAATGAATGAGGTAGAAGCATACAATCTTGAAATCGTAGTAGCATCCTTCATGATCGAGTTGCCAAAGGAGAATCCCTTATAACAATCTCTTACTAGGAGGCCTACCACAGACTTGAAAGAACTAATGGCAAGAATCGAGAAGTATGCCAAGGTCAACGATGACTTATCCAGAGATGTGGGTAAGCAACACCAAAGTAGGACGTAGTTCTGCCATGGTAGGCAAATTGAACTGAACAGGGAAGGTGGAAGGAAGAATGAGAAAGAAGGATTTCCCCAAAAATCTCCATTCATTGGGGGTAAACACACTATTCAAGGAACCAATATATAAGATTTTGACTCAAATCAAGGGGAAGCCATTTTTCAAGTGGCCCAATAAGCTAACAGGGGATCCTTCAAAAAGAAATCCTAACTTCAAGTGTTCATATAATCGGGATGTAGGTCACATGACCGAGAATTGTTGATCTTTGAAGTAGCATTTGGAAAAGGCTGGTCCAGGCTGGACACCTCACTGAGTTCATCGAAGACAAAGCAAGAATCGATGGAGGAAGATCCGAGCCAAAAGGAAACTAGACCACAATAGCAGGGGTAATAGATGTTATCCATGCTGCAACGAATCTACAAATGTCGACCAATAAAGCTCCCAGGGCATACATTCAGAAAGCTGCAAATGAAAGAGAAGTCTATCAGCTACGATTGACCCCCAAGGTTAGGAATGAAAGGATTAAGGTGGAAGAGTCAACCGAGGCTATTTACCTCACCGAGCAAGACTTGGTCGGGGTTCACCAGCCACACAATGACGCTTTAGTTGTTATGCTTCGAATTGCAAATTACGATGTAAGGATTGTTTTGATTGATCCAGGGAGTTCATCTGAAATTATGTACATGGACCTTTTCAAGAAGCTAGGTCTCAAGCAGGAGGATCTCAAACCTTCTAATACTCCACTGATAGGCTTTAGCGAAAAAATGGTTCTACCAAGGGGGAAGATCACATTGCTTGTGAAGACTGGACCAATTTGTACCATGACTGAATTTTTGGTAGTTAACACAGTCTCGGCTTATAACACGATTATGGGATGATCTTGGCTACACGAGATAAAGATGGTACGCTCAATGTATCACTAGATATTGAGATTCCCTTCGTCTGAAAGAATAGTCAATATTAGAGGAGACCAAGTAAGTTCCAGAACTTGCTTACTTGCCTAAGTCAAAGCCAGAGACGAAATAGAGGCTCGAGAAAAGAGCTCGGTCGCCGAGGAGATGAATTAGCAATCAATGCTAGAAAGCTCGGTTGACTCCATCTGCGAAATTGTCATGAAAAGCCCTAAAGTACCTTTAGACACAAAAAAAGAAGTTACCGACCGAACAATCGAAGACTTGTCTAAAGTACCTTTAGACGAGGATGACGACCAGGATAAGTATTTTTTGTTGGGAATGGCTCTTAGCACCGAACAACAAAACGAGCTCGTCAACCTACTCCGAGAATGTGCCGATGTTTTCGCTTGAAGCATGAGTGATATGTCTGGCATACCTTCAGAAGTGGCATGTCACCAACTAAACGTTGACCCTAGCTTCAAGCAAGTTAAGCAAACGCTCAGGAGGTTGCCATCTCAACATCAGGAAGCAGTGAAAAAGGAAGTTGCATAATTGTTGGAGTCCAAAACCATCAGGGAAGTACAATATCTGACCTAGTATCAAACACCAAGGTGGTGAAGAAGAAAAATAGAAAAAAAAAAGAGTCTGTGTTGACTTCACTGATCTCAACAAAGTTTATCCAAAAGACAGCTTTCCCTGACCTAAGATAGATCAATTGGTCGACGTAGTTACCGGGCACGAGCAAATGAGTTTTCCTAGATGCCTACCGAGGATACCACCAGATCCCCCTTGCCGAGGAAGACCAAGGAGAGACTGCCTTCATAACGCCTGAAGGGACATACTGCTACAAGGTGATGCCCTTTGGGTTAAAGAATGCAGGAGCGACATATCAGAGGTTGGTAACCAAGATATTTTCTCACATGAAAGGCAACACCATAGAAGTTTACATTGATGACATGATGGTTAAAAGTGGAAGAGCCACTAGTCACTGTTTCGACCTAAGAAGCACATTTGACGTTTTGCAGAGGTACAAGATGAAATTAAATGCCGCGAAGTATGCATTTGGGGTTGGATCGGAGAAATTCCTTGGTTTCCTGGTTACCCACCGAGGAATAGAGGTGAACCCCAATCAGGTAAGGGCCATTGCTAAACTACAATCCCTCGAAGTGTAAAGGAGATACAGAGGCTAACTAGAATGGCACCAGCGCTTGGGAGGTTCATATCCCAGGCATCTGATAAGTGCAGACCCTTCTTCCAATCAATCAAAGGAAATAAGGGATCATTTGGGAGTCCGGCGTGCGAGGAAGCATTTTTAAATCTAAAGGCATACTTGGCCTCCCCACTAATCCTTTCAACCCCAGTGCCTGAGGAAAGCTTATTCCTCTACCTAGCCATATCTAAACATGCGGTGAGTGGCGCACTGATAAGAAATGGTGAGGGAAAGTTTAGACTTGTTTACTATGCAAGCAAGATGCTCTTAGATGCAGAAACAAGGTATACTTTACTGGAGAAGCTCCCGCTCGCATTGGTTATCTCAGCTACAAAGCTCAGACATTACTTTCAGGCTCATCAAATCACAGTGCTCACTGACCAGCCGTTGAAGTCCCTCTTTCAAAAGGCTGATCTATCTAGATGGGTTGGTAAGTGGGCAATAGAACTCAGGGATTTTGACATTGTGTTCGAGTATAGAAAAGCAATCAAGGGCCAAATAGTAGCAGATTTCATTATTGAATTTCAACCTAAGGACAGTTTAGGACAAAACAACCAGACTAATGACGACAAAAAATCAGAGCTCAAAGGCAAATGGATCCTATATGTAGGCGGATCTTCTAATCAGAAGGGTGTTGTCATTAGCCTCGTTCTCGTAACTCCAAAGGGATGTATTTTAGAAAAAGCCATCAGGCTCAGCTTCCAAGTCTCAAATAATGAAGTTGAGTATGAGGCTCTGATAGCAAGAGTAAGGCTGGCAACTGAGCTGGGGGTAGCAAAGCTCTAGATATTCTCTGATTCACAACTGGTTGTAAATCAGATAATAGGGGAATATGCAACAAAGGGTAAAAGAATGATGGCGTATCATGCCCTTGCAGGAAAGGAACTGATCCAAATTCTAGAATACACGATCCAGCAGGTTAGAAGAGCAAAGAATTCACATGTCGATGGTTTAGCTTCACTGGCTTCAGCTATTGGCTAGGAAACTAAAAAACCTTTTACCATTGAGTTCCAGCCCGAGCCTAGCATTTTGACGACCAATCTTGATGAAGTTTTATGTAACCGAATCGAGCCAAGCTGGATGGATCCAATCATTGGCATCCTAAAGAATGGTAACTTACCTGAGGACAAGAAGGTAGCTCATAAGCTACATTTGAAAGCTGCTAGATTCTGGCTATCTTCGAAGGATGAGCTTTACCGATGCTCGTTTGGAGGCTCGTATCTGAAGTGTGTACACCCTAAAATAATCCCTAACTTTTTATCTAATATTTATGAAGGAAGCTACAGTGCTCATACTGATGGAAGATCTCTAGCTCACCAAGCCATCTCTCAGGGTTTTTTGTGACCGTATATGCAGAAGGATGCTCAACAGTATGTTAGGCAGTGTGAGAAGTGTCAAAAAATTTTACCAATACCAAGATAACCATCCTAGGAGCTATTTCCGTTGGCAAACCCGTGGCCATTTGCACAATGGGGGCTAGACATAGTGGGACCTTTACCTTAGGCACCCGGCAACAAGAAATACCTTCTAGTTGCAACTGACTATTTCATGAAATGGGTGGAAGCCGAACCCTTAGCCAACATCAGAGACTCTAATACAAGGAAGTTCGCTTAGAGGAACATTGTCACCAGATTCGGAATCCCTCATATGCTTGTTTCTGATAATGGCACACAGTTCGATAGTAGTCCTTCAAAGCATTTTATCAGCATTTTAGAATTTGGAACCACTATTCCACCCCGGCTTACCCTCAAAGTAACGGGCAAGTAGATATTTTCAACGAGACAATACTGGATGGTATTAAGAAGAGATTAGAAGATGCCAAAGGAAGATGGGTTGAAGAATTACCAAGTGTTATGTGGACGTATTGAACCATACCTCGGCGATCAACTTGGGAAACCCCATTTGCTCTATTCTATGGGATGGAGGCAGTAATTCCACTAGAGATTGGCTTATCGAATCTGAGAACCGAGCTAGTTGAAAGCAACAATAATGATGCCGTTATGACCCAAGATTTGGATCTGACATAAGAGAAAAGAGAGCAAACAGCAATAAGGATGGCTTCATATCGACAGCAAATGTCCCGAGCTTATTACAAGAAAGTAANTTGCCGTTATGACCCAAGATTTGGATCTGACATAAGAGAAAAGAGAGCAAACAACAATAAGGATGGCTTCATATCGACAGCAAATGTCCCGAGCTTATTACAAGAAAGTAAATCTTTGATCTTTTGCACTAGGAGACTTGGTCCTCCAACGAGTATTAGGATCGGCTAAAAACACTACACATGGAAAACCCAGAGTAAATTGGGAAAGACCATACAGAGTAGCCTGAGTGGGTGGTAGTGGATATTATGAGTTCGAAACCTTGGACCATAAGACAGTGCCACGCCCCTGGAACATAGCTAATCTAAGAAAGTTATATTTCTAAACAGTACCTTTTTAAATAGAACTCTGAAGTGCCTTCAGAAACTTAAGGGTTCCTCTTAAAAGTCAATAGTTGATTGCTAAATGTACCGAACTGGAATTATTAATAGAGATTTTTGAAGATTCGTGTCCTTATTCTCACTCCTTTTTTCTTGTTATTTACATCTTACTGCTAAGGCAGGGAGGCAAAAAATCCTGATAAAAATTACAAACTTAAATCAGGCGCAACCACCTAATCTAATCCAGGCCCTCAGCTAGGCACGATGATGTAAGCTGACTACGGATGGATTTGAGTCCAATTAGATTGGTGGGTCGATGCGGAGTAGAGACACTCTTAGATGCCCAAGGGTACTACGAGTAACTCTACTAGGAAATTGAGCTCTTTGAAGAAAGGTCAAGCAAGGGCAATAACTTCAAGAGTCAAATTTTTTTTAAGTATATTTAGGTTCCTATTGAGGAACTGAGCTCTTTGAATAAAGGCTGAGCAAGGGCAAGAACTTCAAGAGTCAAAATTTTTCTAAGTATATTTAGGTTCCTATTGAGGAGCTAAGCTCTTTGAAGAAAGGCCGAGCAAGGGCCATAACTTCAAGAGCTAAATGTTTTCAAAGTATATTGAGGTTCCTATTGAGGGACTGAGTTCCTTGAAGAAAGGTTGAGCAAGGGTCATAACTTCAAGAGCTAAAATTTTTCTAAGTATATTGAGGTTCCTATTGAGGAACCGAGCTCTTCGAAGAAAGGCCGAGCAATGACCATAACTTCAAGAGNTCATATGTCACCAATTTAAGGGCTTGGAAGGTGATAGAAAAAACCAGGAAAATTGAACATGTCCATCAAGAAATTACAAGAGGTTTAGTNCGAAGAAAGGCCGAGCAATGACCATAACTTCAAGAGTTAAAATTTTTCAAAGTATATTGAGGTTCCTATTGAGCAAACTGAGTTCTTTGAAGAAAGGTTGAGTAAGGGCCATAAATTCAACAGCTAAATTTTTTCTAAGTATATTGAGATTCCTATTGAGGAATTGAGCTCCTTGAAGAAAGGCCAAGCAAGAGCCATAACTTCAAGAGCTAAAATTTTTCTAAGTATATTGAGGTTCCTATTGAGGAACCGAGCTCTTTCAAAAGACCAAGCAAGGGCCATAAATTTGAGTAAGAGCTAATATTTTTAAGTATTTTTAAAGGTTGAGGGGCCAAACCCTCAAAGAAAGACCTAACAAAGGCCATAGACTTCAAAAGTCATGTTTTTTTCCAAACATACAGTAAATTACAGGAATGGAAATGCCAAAAAAGTGATTTTCATTCAATCTCCAAAAATGATTACATAGATCTTTGAACAGTTACTTTAGAAGTTGCAAAAAGGAAAATCTTCTATGTGTTTAAAGAAGTAGGAGGCTGGGAAGAGCTGGGAAGGAAATGTCGCGAGAAGAGCTCGAAAGATGGAGGCGCTCCTACAGCTATCAGAGCGGCATGCGCCTTGGCAAAATATGTATCTCGAAGAAGAGGAATTTGTAAAGCAAGATAATTTTCTATTTTTTCGATTCCTTCATCATATGCATCTTCTTCTTTTTCCTTTGCCTCAAACTTGTATTGTTTGAACTCCTCAAGAAGGCTGGTGTAATCAGGCTGGGACTAGAAAGCTCAACATTTGCCTCGTGTTCTGAGTTTCTAAGCTTCCTAACCTCTACGTGAAGCTTTTGGTTCTCTTCTGTCAGGCTTTGATTTTGAGCCTGAAGAGCCTTTGCCTCTTCACAAACCTTGGCATATTCTTTGTCTACAAACTCCTTCTATGCTAGAGTAGAGGCACGGGCATGGATGACATCTTTCATTGCTTTGTCTTTTCGGGCTATCCTAGCCCTTACCTCATGCACTTTTTGTAGACCCTTAAAGTTGGAAAGAAGAGGAACACTTAGAAAAATTTTGAAAAAAAAAGTGGGAAAGTCTAAACGAGCAAGTAAAAAAAAAATAGAATCTTACCAGAACCATGTGTTGAATGGCCTAACGAGACACTTCATCGTTAGTTAGAGACTCATTCATAGCGAGGTCCTGAGGCAAGATCACTCCCTAAGCAATCCCCACTGCAATGTTAAAATCCTCTATTGTAGAATCATTTGTAGTAATCTTTCTCCTTTTTGCCCTAAGGACTGGTCGAAAAGGAGGATTGACGGGTTTGGGAGAGATGCTTGCCTCGGGCTCGGCAGTCCTTCGCCTTTTGGGGGTGGGGTCTTCAGCAAGCTCAAAAATTGAATCATCTTGAGGAATAGGAGAATGAACAGTATCAGAAGGATCTAACTCAATTGGAGTTGAAGTTTTGGTAGCCTGAACCATGTCTGCTTTGTCACTCATCAACAGACCTGCATTATCTGGAAGAAGAGCCTCGACAAGAACCTCGACAGTCTCGACATGCTCCTTAAAAACAGGAATTGAAGGAACAGATGTTGGTGGAATAGGTTCGATGGATGGGGTCAACTCGACAGTTGACAAAAATTCTAAAAAGTTCTTCACCATTCTCCGTCCATGTGACACCCCTAATACCGCGGGTCCTTTTTTTAACCGTTGACCACCCGTCAACCCGCGAAAGTACCCGTGATTGTTGCACAACCTAACATCACGTTAATAGCATCTCCTTAACCAGGATTATAACTCACATGTGTAAACCGTGTACATTTTATCATTTAATCAAATCATGGTCCAATGTACCACGTTTCATACTCCATTATAGTCCATTTACATCATTTGGAAAGAAGGACACGTGGCCCAAAAGCATGGCAAAACAATTTTAAAATTTAAAATTTTTGGAAGTCCTACCGGTATGGCATACCGGTAAGGTTGGCTTACTAGAAAAATCCCTACCAGTAGGGTTTGCCTACTGAAAAATTTCTACCAGTAAGGTATACCGGTAGGGTTTGCCTACTGGATAAAGTTGTACTGGTATGCCCTACCAGTATAAGTTGCCCACTGGACCCTGTCATACTAGTATGCTTTGCCGTCTTTTGCCTGTTTCACCTGTTTTGCATTTCCAACTCATTTCAAAACATATTAACTCCATCCAATACATATATATGAAGATTTTCATATTACATGACATTCATACCAACTCTTTTACATTCATTTCAATGAATTTACATATCAAAAACAAGGTTTTCATAAATATTTACAATATTCAAAATAAAGCTATATTTCGGCTTTCTTCATCTTTGAGGTCCCATGCGAGGGCCTTCCTCCGGCGTGTATCCCGCACCTGAAATATTTTCCCGTATAAGGTGAATCTTGCCCAGTAGAATATTTTCAACGGAGGCTATTCCCCAACCTAAGTGCATATGAAATGTTCATGCAACACTTTATGAACAACAACATCCCAAGTAAGAATATATTATTCAATGTTTGAATCTTAGCAATGTCATGTCATGAAATGAGATGAGACTCACTCATGAAACTCAATCCGAGTCCTCCTTGGCTCCTTTTTCCCCATGCAATGCCATGAGTATAAAAACCAGCTTTCCAAGCCCCACAATTGGCGCTACACACCCAATTACTATTCAAAAATCTTTGGATCTTTCTTGGGGTGGGTATTTATGGACTTACACCAACAGCACCCCAACTGACACAGAATTCAAGGACTTTTACCAACTGTTCTACGTATATTGACACACTTTATGGGCTCTTATACCAACGGAGTGCGTAACCGATCACCGGGTCTTTCACCCGAGAGATATTCTAGCCCTTTTTGCTAACCCCGACCCAATTCTTTATCCATAAAACCGGGCGACTCAGTCAAATCTTCGATCAATTATATCATATTAACATATTCCACGGTCAATTATATCATATGCATATAATGACCAAACTTTATCACAATGTTAAACATATCAATAAACATATATCAACATTTTATTTCTAACAACATATCCCAAGCATGTTATTACGTAACATATGCTAATAACATACTTCATTCACAAAGGCATAACATAAACACATAGCATGCCCACATAATACCATATTTAATGGAATCACACAAATAATTTCCATATATTAATTTCCACCTTTTTCAAGAAATTACTTTCAGAAATTTCTACATGCCCATTATAGGATAGGATTTATTCTACCCCTTTCCAATACCCATTTCATCAATTTCACCACAATAGGCAAGTAATATACAATTCTATCAACCTACCCATTTCATTTAACACTGTAGATTGTAAAATAAACTAAAGTAGGAAGGAACCCTACCTCTTGAAGAGTAAAAAGATGTTGGGAAGCCTAAAGAATCCAAGACAAGCTTGAATCTTCACTTTCCCCAAAATACCATTCTTGAAATCTCGCCTAAACTCGACCTCCTTGGTATGGTTTTTTAGCTTACGACGCGAGGAACAACTTTCTTTCTTGGCCCAAGTGGATTTGAGCACCCAAGATCTGTAGATCGTAGAGAGAAGGTAGAGTTTCTCCCTTTTCTTCTTTCTTTCTCTATCGGGTAACAACTGAACACAAAATGGGGGAGAAATCAGATTTTTCCTCCATTTATACCCTTAGAATACTTGGCCCACAACGCGCCACGAACTTTTTTTTTTTTGGATTAGTTTTTCCCCCGAAACGATTAAATTTTATACCGATTTAAGTTCAAAATATTTTTATTTTAACTCGACTCAATTTATTTTTCAGATTTTAAAATTTTATTAAAAATTTTATTTTTGAGTAACCCGAGATTCGACCGCCTCGTAAAATGTAAAAAATTTGACTATCTCAGAATTCGATGAAAATTGATAGGGTAGCTAGATTTCATGAGATAAATTCAATGGTGATGTTCGTTTCATCATCCAAGATCTAAAAAAATTCAGGTTTACAACTCATACCATAGTGACAAATTACTATTTTGTCTCTTTTTGTGAAAATTTTAAATTTACCCGGGTTTTACAGTCCAGAAGTTGCAAGAGAAGACTTCTTTCGAGCTCGAGGTGTCTATTCCTGAGCAGTCTAGATGGCCTCCCGATATGCGAAAAGAGCGGCATTAGGTCGGTTCGGCACAACAATGAAGGACGTATACGTTGGTGTGTATCCTAGTAGTGTGTGGGCAGCTCGACAGAACAAAGAGTCATTGAAGTCCCAAACTCCTTGAAGTTCGTCCATCTTCACAGAAGACTTAGGAACTCTACCCTTTACAGTATCTCCTTCATACATAAGTCTTATATTAGGAAACGGTAAAAAAAATAAAATCTAGAAGAGTAAAAGGTCCAAATACCTGGAGCACCTTCCTCGTAAGGGCAGCAATAGGAGGGAGTGGCATCAGCAGCCTATTCCCAGTTCCCAGAAATGAAAACCACATCGTTCTTATGACCCTTATTCAAGTCTGGAAGATGGGTAACCAGATATCGCTCCTTCCTCACCGCCAGATAATAGTTGTCTCTAGTGGGTTTGATGATATAGCAGAAAAAAATCTCCCATAAACCAAGATTAAAGCCCAGAAGCTTGTTCAAAGAAGCTGCCCCCATTACAATCCTGAAGAAGTTGGGGCAGTATTGGATGGGGCAGAGTTTTGTTGCAGAAAGCACCCATAGAAGGAGAGGGTCCAGAAGGAATCGAACTCCACCTTCGGTGATCGCTTGAGTACGAATGAGGATACTCTCTCTTGTGCCTATCAAGGGTTCATACTTTCCAACAACTCTTACATCAACATCATCTAGAATATTGTATTTGATTTTGAAGGCTGGAATTTCTAAGGGTGTAAGAGGGGCCATTAGAGAAGGCAAGGTGTAGAAAGATAGAAGGATGTTGTAGATACAAAGAAAAATGAGAAGATGAAGTGAAAGAAGAACGAAGAGAATTGCTTATAAAGGAGGGAATTCCAAGAGGTTATTTAAACGACTAGATTCGCCGCTAAAACAAAGGGGGGATGTCACAAAGTACGAGCAATAATGATGAAGCATAAAATGGCTGATAAACGAAAGGCGTCAGTTAGACATTTTCTGGGGGCAAATGAAGGGTGTGGCTTCCATTATTACACGTGTTATGATATTAAATGAGCCCACGTGAGGATGACAAGGCAAGGCACGTGAAGAGGATATCAATCAAACAATCCTAGTCGAAGTGATCAATTTGTTCGGCAAAGAAATGAAAGAGGTCGACCATTACCAAACTGTGTTGTTCAAAGTAACAAAAGAGCTTGGTTCTCATAATGGCCGAGCTATTTTGAAATAGTAAATGGAAAGATGAAGATTCGCCAAAAACTTATGCGTCCAAGATAAGCTAATAAGCTTAATTATAGGCCAAGGGAACCGCTAGAGAGATTTCAGTATCTTTCCAAACTAAATCGCTCAATTGAAGGAAGGTGTGCCACCTTGAATCGAAATTCATGAAAACCCTAACTGAACAGGGTCAATAAAAAGCAAAAGGAGCCAAGGTGAAAGGTACACTACATTCTCTTTGTCTTCTTGCAATTGATTCAAACTCATTACTGACTTAAGTATTGGAGTGCTTTAATCGTAGCACTTCGATCTTGGGTAGTTTGCTCGTTTTGTAGGAGGGAGAAGACTGAGAGATTTAGTTCAGAAACATATCTTTACTAGAAATACCAATTCTTCATACGTGTGAGAGGTTTGTCATTTTTTTATTGCTTACACACCCCATTGAGGTTCAGTTTTGTATAACATGTAAGCCCCTTACCATTATGACCTGCTTGAGTAGTCGTCAAACTCAGATGATTTAATCACAATTTTTATAACAAAAATCCAAAACTACACACGCATGATTAGCATCATAAAAATTAATCACCACAATAACTCAATAATTTTTTAATTTTCAAAACCATCATTTTGCCATGTCTCTCTTGCTTTCTCAATAGTTCCATCGGCACCACAGCTCCACCGGTACCACTAACCCTCACCAAGCACACAACCACTATGTTACATGAATGATTTTGAGTGATTTGTAAAATAAAAAATTAGGTAAGAAAACACCAGCTTCGAGGGGTGAAAACCGCCAATGATTCAATTCGAGAAAAATCGAATTTCTAAAACATCCACAAGAAAGTTAAATACAATATTCAACATACTATTTGCATTGATAGAAGAAACTATTTTAATAACTAACATAACTCATGACTTCACTATCTTAGTTACTACCTGAAAAATTACCAACAAAATACTCTATCACTAACCCATTACTATATTTCCTCTAATTAACTAGTTAACTACCTCTAATATTGCATAAAATAATTATATAGAAAACATGTACATAACATTCCATTCTCCTTTTAAAAAAATTTGCTTCCAAAGTTTTAATTTCTCAAGTAAAAAAGAAGCGGTCATCCCACATCTTTGTTTTCGTAACAGTGTATGCAGTTATATTTGATTTCATAGAGTCTGAGAAGACTCATGACACCGAATAATTGCTAGTTAGGCATAGAAGTGGCAATCTTAATCCATTACTTATTATTCTATCCAACCCGCCCATAAATTAATGGGTTGAGTACCTATATTAATTTATATGGGTTCTAAATGAGTTGAGTAATATCATTCATTTTAATTCAGCGAGTTAATATGTATTACAAATTGGTATCCATTGGGTTGAATATTTATCTTTTTATTAAATAACACAAGTAATAAAATTAAATAAATATACTAATATACCAAAAAATACACACACACTATTACACCAAAAAATACACACATATACACTAATACAACAAAACATACACACTAGTACACCAAAAACACACACTAATACACCACCCATGACCCACATGAGACCCACGACCTATGGATCGACCCACAACCCCTATGGGTTGACCCATAACCTATAGCCCACAATCATCCCGACCCATTATTTGTGTATATTTGTTTATTAAATATATTTTAGTTTTTGTGTTAGTATACGTGTGTGTATTTTTGGTGTATTAGTGTATATATTTTTAGTGTATTAGTCTGTGTGTGTTTTAGTGTGTGTGCGTATGTTTGTATTTTGGTGTACTACTAATGTGTGTGTGTTTTTTCATGTACTAATGTGTCCATTAAGATTTTTAATTATTTTATGGGTTAATCGGTTTAACCCAACCTATTATAAACCCAACTCATTTACTACATGAGTGAAAAATTGATTGAATATATTATAACCCAATCCAATTTAACCTAACTCATAACCAATCCAACCCATCTATAACCACTCATAACCCAAAATGGCTTGCCAAGAGTATACAATTGTCATGAACCATGCCCACTTGCTTCCATTTAATATGATTCCCACATAAATCTTTGTATTGATTTTGACCCAATTGATGCATCCCCCCATAATTAGATCCCATATAAACACTTGATTGTCTTTCTTGAATTGTTGGTACCATAACAACGAGTTTTCTTCTTGATTATGTGTTGCTAATGGATCTATACAATCAATGGCAATTTGTTTGACCTTGAAGAAATGTTTAGCTAATCAAGGTGATGGGACTTCCTTACCATTGCATGGTAGGAAATTCAACTTTGGAATTTTGAGGGTTATGGAGTTGGTACTAGTTGATCCAATTGAAGCAGAATTTAAGTGGTCTTTGTTTCTACCTCCATAATTGTGGCGAGGTGAGCCCTTGCCTTGCTCATGACTATTAACTCCGTTGGCCTCTAATTGATCAAAGCGAGAAATAATTCATGCATCTTTTTCATCATCCTCTCTTGCTCGATAATTAACGAGTAAACCATTTGCTTCAAGTCAATCAACTCGGTTCACCATACTTGGCTCTGATTACCTTCAATAACTCAATTTGAGAAGAATTGAATTTTCAAAACTTTCATAAGAAATTTCAATCCAATATTTAACATACCACTTTCATATATTGAAAAGTTTTTAAATACAAGTTCATAAAAACTGCCTTAGTAACTAACCTAACTTATGACTCCACTATCTTACTAACCACTTAAAAAACTACACACAAAATACTCGTTCACTAACCCACTACTATATGCCCTCTAATTAACCAACTAATTACCTCTAATATTTCATAAAATAAATATATACAAAACATAGAAAACAGGCATATAACACACCATGCATTCGAAGCTACCACCCAAGCCACCATTGCATCCACCCTCAAAACCATCGTCATACCCAAAACGCCACCATCTTTCTGCATCTCTCTCTCTCTCTCTCTCTCTCAATGTAGAAGATTGAACCCACATGATACCTGTAACCTCCGCACTCATACACAATTGGGTTTCAAATCATCTCAAACCAAAATTTACATCTAAAACCCAATCAAAACCGAAACAACATGTCAAAGACCCAATACTTCATTCCAGCGATCACAACCCTGTCATAATACTAGTCATTACCCATCCGACACAACCTGATAATCAATCAAAGCAGTGAATTGTCCCCAGACTCCAATCCACCAAAAGCCTCCCGCTCATTTCAGTTCAGTTGCACCACTATAGTAACAGCTAGGGCATGTTGCATGTGAAGTTTTGCAGTGAGGTGGGCTTGAGATAGCTGGCTTGGGGATTGTGGTAGAGGTGGACGATGGGTTAGGATGGGATGAGGATGGAAATAGGTGTTTGTAGGGGGTAGTTTTGGGTTGTTAACTGGTGGCAGTGGGTGGTGATTATGTAAAATTGGGTTGAAGACGGTGGAGGGAAACAAAGGTGGGAAGATATGCGGTGTCACCGGGTTGGATTAGAACAAGTAAGATCAGGGCTATAATTGGGTTTGGGTTAGGATAATTTTATTTTATTTTTTTGTAGGAGGGTAAGATGGTCATTTTAAAGTTTTCACTAGATCAGTGTATTGATAGGGAGTAACAAATTTTAAGAAGTTTAAGAGTAATTTATCCAATTAAAAACCCTAATACCTCATCTCTGATAAAATATTCAATATTTACTCCTCGTCTCCACCCGTTAGGAAAGTGTCTACATGCAATTTAATTTTCAGCTACACGCCAACTCCACTTCATCCCATATTGAAAACAGCCAAGGCCATCTGATTCTGACGCAGAATCATTCCACTCCATTCAAATCCAACCTTCGTTAACGGAACCACCAAGTGAAAGTCAAGAGCTTGAAGTGCGACATATATAAGAGCATGTTTGGTAACCATGTCAATATTTTATTAAAAAAAATAAAATAGAAATAATTTTTATTTTTTCTATGCTAAAAAGTTAAAATGGAAAACATATTTAATTGCGTCTCTATTTAAAGAAATTATGAAAACCAAAGCAGAAAATATGTTTGGTAACCTTATCAATTTATGTAATATTTTGTAGTTTCATATTAATTCCTTGCTAAAAATTAAATCAAAATCCTAATACATCTATCAATTCATCAAATAAGACTCAAATCAAAATACTAGAATCGCATAAATCATTAAACATATCAATACATCCCATTTTTCAAATATTACCAAATACATGTAATTGTTGTTCATTATATCACTTAACTAAAACTTCAACAATCAATATAATAAAGTGTAGAGTTTTGAAAGGCCACCCATGGTCATCCCACACTCATAAGAGTTACAATACCAAACTCAATTTCTTCATTTATAATCATATCTCAAAAATCCCCAAATTTATCATGTAACAATTCCAATGACTAATTAAGNGTTACAATACCAAACTCAATTTCTTCATTTACAATCATATCTCAAAAATCCCCAAATTTATCATGTAACAATTCCAATGACTAATTAAGAAATATACAAAAGATCGCAACAACATCATTTTATTATTCAACACAAAGCACTATAGTTTCGAAATCAATAATAAAGGAAGAATTTAAGAAAAAAATCCATCACTCTCCAAAAACTAGGGTTTTAAAGCAAGAAAAGAGATTTTATGGGTATTCAACCCTAACTTTATTCAAAACATGTAATCTTTGCAAAAAAAGACTAAGAGATGATGATTTCATATCATATATATAACATTTAGAGGCAAAACATCCATATATAAATACTCTAACCTCAATAAACAAGGATGGAAGAAAACTCCTACCTTGAATCAAAATTTCAAGTAAAATCCCAAACTCTAGTGACCTCCTTCTTCCCTTTTCTTCCTCCCTTAATCTTCCTCTAAGGTTCCAAGAGGTTTGGGGTGGGAGTGGAGTAAAAGAAATGAGGAAAAATGGGATGAAATGGTGTTATAAGGTCAGCCAAATACCGATTTTACTATTCACCGGCTGATTTGGTTTCCTGCAAAATTACGATTTTGCCCGTAAGAATCTCCAATGTGGTCCATATGACTACCGTAAGGTTTTTCGACGTTGCAGATTCATTTTTAATGTTATTTTAACTTAAAAATATTTATTTTTATGATTTATTTCAAAACTAAAATAAATTTATACTCGAAATACTAAAATTAATATTTTTTCTTTGTTACCCTTATCAACCTTAAACACTTAAAAAAAAATTAAATTTCACAATTAATTTGCCTCCCTAGTATTTATTTTTACGGTTTCAATATATAAGGTTTATTCTTACGTCATTACATATATAAGAATCACTAAACAAGTACATTACTATATTAATATAAACATGTGGGGGTTTACAATCCACCCCCCTTAAAAAAAATTTCGTCCTCAAAACTTACCTCAAGTGCAGGTACTTTTCTTGCATTTCTAGCTCCGGTTCCCAANATTTCATCCTCAAAACTTACCTCAAGTGCAGGTACTTTTCTTGCATTTCTAGCTCCGGTTCCCAAGTAGCTTCTTCCACTCCATGATATTGTCACACAACCTTCACTAGTCGGATGACTTTGTTGCAAAGCACCTTCTCTTTGGTATCAAGAATCTTCACCAGTTGTTCTTCATACGTTGCTCCGTCTGGAACTTCGATATCTTCCAAATCTATCACATGCGTGGTCTCTGACTGGCACTTCCTCAACATCAACACATGAAACACGTCGTGCACCCCTGACAACTGAGCCGGTAACTGAAGTTGATACGCCGATTTGCCCACTGCTTTGATCACTTCAAATGGTCCAATGTACCTTGGAGCCAATTTTCCTTTCTTACCGAATCTCAAAACTCCCTTCTTAGGCGACACTTTGTGGAAAACATAGTCCCCTTCTTGAAACTCCAATGGTCTTCGGCTTCTGTCCACATAGCTTTTTTGTCTACTTTGTGTCGTGTATAGTCTCTCCCGGATGAGTTGAATCTTCTCTGTAGTTTCCCGAACAATTTTTGGCCCAAACAAGCTACTCTCGACCACTTCTAATCAACACGTTGGTGATCGACATGACCTTCTGTACAATGCTACATATGGAGCCATTCCAATACTTGCCTGATTGCTGTTGTTGTACGCAAATTTCACCAACGGCAAATGGTCACTCCAACTTTCCTTGAAGTCCAATACGCAAGCACGGAGCTTATCCTCCAAAATCTGTATCACCCTCTCGGATTGGCCATCCGTTTGGGGATGAAAAGAGGTGCTAAAATGCAATTCTGTCCCCATAGCTCGTTGTAGACTTTGCCTAAATTGTGCCACAAAATGGGAATCACGATCCAATACGATAGAGAGTGGAACTCCATGCAATGTCACGGTCTCACGGGTATACAACTTGCTCAAGGTCTCTAGAGTGTTCGTGGTCTTCATACTTAAGAAATGTGCAAACTTGGTGAATCTATCAACTATAACCCATATTGCATTATGCCCGTGCGACGTCCATGGTAAACCCGACACGAAATTCATGGCGATGTGATTCCACTTCCAATCTAGGATAGACAAAGACTGTAGTAATCCTCCTGGCTTTTGATGTTCGATCTTCACCTGCTGGCACACCGCACATTGTGCTATGAACCTTGCCACATCCTTCTTCATTCCCTTCCACCCTCATGTCCCTATACATTTTTGTGCTACTGGGGTGGATAGCAAACTTCGAGAGATGACATTCTCCAAATATCTCCTCCTTTAGGGACGAATCATCGGGAACACATAGCTTCTCCCCATATCTCAGTTCTCCATTTCTCAAAGACCAACCCTCAATTGTTTCTCCATTCTCCAATTTTGCTCAAATCGACGCTAAGTTAGGATCTAAGCATTGCAATTCCACAACCCTACGTTAAATGGTAGGTTGGGCCACAAGGTTGATTATGCATAGCCGGGATCTATCTTTTCCAACCCATAGATCATAGTCTTTAAAGGCATCCCTCATCTTCCATTTACTTGTAAGAATATTGAGTTCACCCCAAGACTTTCGGCTAAGTGTATCGGCGACTACATTGGCCTTCCCCAAATGGTAGTTGAGTGTGAAATCATAATCTTCTAGATACTCAACCCGCCTTCTCTGCCAAAGATTCAAATCTTTCTGTGTGAACACATACTTGAAGCTTTTATGATCCGAGAACACTTGAAACTTTTCCCCATACAAGTAACACCTCCACAGCTTGAGAGAAAAAACCACAGCGGCAAGCTCCAAGTCATGAGTGGGATAATTCTGCTCATGAACCTTTAATTGTCTCGAACCATAAGAAACAACCTTGCCTCCCTGCATTAGCACACATCTTAAGCCTCATAGTGAAGCATCGGTGTACACATCATATCCTTCCCCACTGCTCGGAATAATGAGGACATGTGCTGTCGTCAACCTCTCCTTCAAGGTGCTAAAGGCTAGTTCACACGCTTGAGTCCAAGCAAATTTTTCTCCCTTCCTTGTGAGGCAAGTCATCATCATTGCAAGCTTTGAAAACCCTTCCACAAATCTATGATAATAGCCAGCTAACCCCAAGAAACTACGTACTTTTGTCACATTCTTAGGTGGTTCCCATTTCATTATGATTTCAATCTTTGCAGGATCAACAGCTATCCCTGGTTCGGACACCACATGACCTAGGAATTTCACTTCCCTCATCCAAAACTCGCATTTGCCCATCTTGCCATACAACTTATGTTTTCTCAATGTTTGTAGCAAAATCGAGAGATGGCATGCATGTTCCTCTCGGGTCTGTGAATAGATCAATATGTCATTAATAAAAACAATGACAAACTAATCGAGGTATGACCGAAATATCCTGTGCATCAAATCCATGAAGGCTGCTGGTGCATTAGTCAGTTCGAACGACATCAATGTATATTCGAAATGACTATATCGGGTACGAAAAGCTATCTTGGAAATATCCTCTTCCTTAATCCATAGTTGATGGTACCTAGTGCGAAGATCAATCTTGGAATAATACTTGGAACCCCTCAACTGATTGAATAAATCGTCAATCCTTGACAAGTGATATTTGTTCTTCACTGTTACTCGATTTAACCTTCGGTAATCTGTACATAACCAAAGTGTCTCGTTATGCTTCTTCACAAAGAGAACCGGGGCTCCCTAAGGTGAAGTACTCAAACGGATAAACCCAATAGCCAACAAATAGTCTAATTGCTTCCTTAGCTCCTTCAACTCTAAAGGTGCCATCCGATAAGGAGTAATGGATATAGGTTCGGTTCCCGGATAGAGATCAATCATGAATTCAATCTCTCATTGTGGGGGTAACCCAGGTAATTCATTGGGAAAAACATCTAGAAAGTCCGACACCAACAATATTACATCTGATTGGGATTTGTCGCTATCATCTCTCATTAAGTTGGCCAAGAAACTCAAATTGCTCCCTGCCTTAGCTTTCAAGAATCTATTCCCCGTCATGGAAAATGGATGAAAAGAATTGCGATCAATCTTGAAAGTAAAAATTACTCCTTCCGATAGTTGTAAGGAAATTCGCTTGCGAAAATAATCCATCACCGCACGAAAAGCAGACAACAAGTTCATCCCAAATATAACGTCGTACCCCTTCATATCTAACGCAACCAAATTGCCAACCAACTCTTACTCCCCAATGCGAAGCACACATCCTCTACACATCCTTGTTGTATCCAACCGTTCTCCCGTGGGCATGTCAATACTAAGGGCATGTTCTAGCTTCTCATATCCCAATCCCAAATTTAACGCATATGCAGTATGTATGAATGAGTGTGTAGCACCGGGATCAAATAAGATTCGGGCCCAAGAGTTATAAAGAAGCACGATACCTTCCACTACGACATTAGAAGCATCCTCCTCCGGTTGAGTCAAAGCAAAAACTCTCCCTTGATTGGTGCCGTCAGGGGCTTGAGCTTGTAATGGTCTTTGTTGTGCTGGCCTTTGTAGGGGTGGCTTGTTTGCTGGTACCTTCCTCTATTGCTTGATTGGTCCTTGGGGGAAATGAGGGACATTTATGTTTGAAGTGCCCAAACTCTCCGCAAGCAAAGCATTGATGCAGGTTAGTGCTTGTTCTAGTATGAGCAACTCCATCTCCTCGGGCTGTTAGAAGTCTTTGTCCACTTGCCTGGTCTGGCCATTGATATGGTGCCGCTCGTTGTAATCCGCTACTACTAGCACCCGTTCGGATCGGACATCCTCTCGCGAAGCTCTGTCATCACTAGCTGTCCTCTATATCTCTTTCCACAAGTTTAGCTCGATCAACCATATACCCATCCTCTTTGATCTTGAGGGCCACCAACTTCTCCCGAATAATAGACCTTAATCCCTGCTCAAAGCGCTTGGCCCTGCTGGCCTCAGTAGATATAAACTCTGTAGCATAACAGGATAGCTCGTCAAACCTCCTCTCCTACTCGGCCACCGTCATGTTGCCCTGTCGTCGAGCAAGAAAATCTGCCTTCATTCTATCTCTAACTGATTCTGAAAAATACTTGTCTGGGAAGATTTGGTCGAACTTCTCCCAACTGCGTGCATTGGTGTTCCTCCTTCTTTACGGAATCCCACCAATGGTCGGCCTCTCCCTCCAATAGATATGTCGCCAAGCCGACCCTAAGGTCATCAGCAACACCCATGCCGTCACAAATCTTCTTCACTCGGTGAATCCATCTATCTGCATCCAAGGGATTAGAGCTTCCTTGGAAAGTGGGTGGGTGTTATCTTAGAAACTCTCGAAGAATGACCATTCTCCGATTCTCATCCCCATTGCCCGGTACATGGGCTAGTGGATAATCTCTCCCATTGTGGTTGTTGTGGTTGTTGTTGTTTCCATTCTGGTTTTGTACCAGAGTGGTGAGCTCCATTAAGCATTAGTAGATGCCGTTCATGGCATCAGGAGGTAGTGGTAGGGGTGGATTTGATTGACCTCCACAACCACGCCCAGGTCCTCATCCTCCATCCATCCTGCACATCAATTCACAATTTAGTTTCATTGATGTACAATACATTCTAAGTATCACTTTAATCTAAAGCCTAAGACTTATATAAAATATAGACCAACAATTTCATTCAACCTAATCCTACCTCTCTAGTGGTAATCAATAACCTGTAGCTCCCATGTAAAACCTAAAGCTTAGGCTCTGATATCAAACTTATAACGCCCAAGAAATTGGGGATCCTTAATTTAACAAAGTTCGGACAGAGTCTCCTTTGTACGGGGAGCTCTACCCAAAACACAATCTGTGTAATTGTACTACATTGATCACAACGGGTCCATTTAGGAATAAATATTGACCACATTACTGTCTAAAACCATTTATATCATGAGAGCACTAATATGATCCATAAATAAATAAGACTTCATTTTTCATCCATAAAATTTATAACATTACTCAAAAGAATATGCCCAACAATGGCATTTACGTCCCAAAAAATTAACTATCATAGCGTAGCGGAATAACAAAAGAAAAAATAGACTTCACAATGTTCAAAATAAATATCCTAGTCTAGAACAAAAGAAAGTGTCGCTCTAAGCATCCACCACGGGATTCACGCTCCCGTCTATCAGAGTCTTCTAGTGTTCGGGCTCCTCGACTCCCTAGCTCTTCCTCGAGAGGATAATCTAAAAAAGTTGTTAAGTAAGGAGTGAGCATGAAGCTCTGTAGGAAAATTCTTCCAAACCCGAAAGGTTTAGAAAAACATATAAACTGGTCAGTCTCATTTTACAAATAGCATATATAACTTTTGAAGAAAATAAGGACATTGGAAACAAATCTCAAGTTTATGTAACAACAATAATTTAAAGAATAAAAGAACTCAATATACAATTAAGAATCCATTTCACCATAAACCGTTTCTCACATGTTCTTGCAGAATCCCATACTTCCCAAGATTCTTGTAGAAACCATTTCTGGTAGAATAAACAATAACTCATAACTTGAACATTTCACAACAATATATACATGTATCTCAACCATAAAGTAAGGCATCCACATGAATCAATGCATTGAGTAACATCTAGCCCACACACACACATCCAAATCTTCTCAAAAATATTCAACCTTTAGGAAGGGCGTACATCATACCAATGACAGTGACGAATCCAACCCAGTCATTAGTATACTAACCCTCCACCTCGATACCCGTGAGCAATAGCTGTTTAGTCTTACCAAAGCACTAACCCCACTACGAGTGGTAAGAAAAGTTCAAACCCATAGGGAGTATGAAGAACGCCTACCCACTCTACGATACATCGTCAAAGGCCACCCATGGTCATCCCACACTCATAAGAGATACAATACCAAACTCAATTTCTTCATTTACAATCATATCTCAAAAATCCCCAAATTTATCATGTGACAATTCCAATGACCAATTAAGAAATATACAAGAGATCACAACAACATCATTTTATTACTCAACACAAAGCACTATTGTTTCGAAATGAATAAATAAAGGAAGAATTTAAGAAGAAAATCCATCACTCTCCAAAAATTAGGGTTTTAAAACAAGAAAAAAGATTTTATGGGTATTTAACCCTAACTTTGTTCAAAACATGTAATCTTTACAAAAAAAGACTAAGAGAAGATGATTTCATATCATATATATAACATTTAGAGGCAAAACATACATATATAAATACCCTAACCTCAATGAACAAGAATGGAAGAAAACCCTACCGTTAATCAAAATTCCAAGTAAGAACCCAAGCTCTAGTAACCTCCTTCTTCCCTTTTCTTCCTCCCTTAATCTTCCTCTAAGGTTCCAAGAAGTGTGGGGTGAGAGTGGAGTGAAAGAAATGAGGGAAGATGAGATGAAATGGTGTTATAAGGTCAGCCAAATTCGGATTTTACTGTTCACAGGCTGATTTGATTTTCTCCAAAATTATGATTTTACCACTAAGAATCTCCGATGTGATCCATATGACTACCATAAAGTTTTGACGTTGCGGATTCATTTCTAATGTTATTTTAACCTAAAAATATTTATTTTTATAATTTATTTCAAAAATAAAATAAATTTACACTCGAAACACTAAAATTAATATTTTTACTTTGTTACCCTTATCAACCTTAAACGCCTAAAAAAAATTAAATTTCACAGTCAATTTGCCTCCCTAGTATTTATTCTTACGGTTTCAATATATATGGTTTATTATTACGTCATTATATATATAAGAATCACTAAACAAGTACATTACTATATTAATATGAACATGTCGGGGTTTACAATCCACTCCCCTTAAAGAAAGTTTCGTCCTCGAAACTTACCTCAAGTAGCGAACAAGTGCGGGTACTTCTCCTGAATTTCTAGCTCCGGTTCCCAAGTAGCTTCTTCCACTCCATGGTGTTGCCACAAAACCTTCATTGGTCGGATGACTTTGTTGCGAAGCATCTTCTCTTTGGTATCAAGAATCTTCACCGGTTGTTCTTCATACGTTGCTCCGTCCTGAACTTCAATATCTTCCAAATCTATCACATGTGTGGTCTCTGACTGACACTTCCTCAACATCGACACATGAAACATGTCGTGCACCCCTGACAACTGAGCTGGTAATTGAAGTTGATACGTCATTTTGCCCACAGCTTTGATCACTTCAAATGGTCCGATGTACCTTGGAGCCAATTTTCCCTTCTTGCCGAATCTCAAAACTCCCTTCTTAGGTGACACTTTGTGGAAAACATAGTCCCCTTCTTGGAACTCCAATGGTCTTTGTCTTTTGTCCATACAACTTTTCTGTCTACTTTGTGCCGTGCATAGTCTCTCCCGGATGAGTTAAATCTTCTCTATAGTTTCTCGAATAATTTATGGCCCAAACAAGCTACTCTCGCCCGCTTCTAACCAACACGTCGGTGATCGACATGGCCTTCTGTACAATGCTTCATATGGAACCATTCCAATACTTGCCTGATAGTTGTTGTTGTACGCAAATTTCACCAACGGTAAATGGTCACTCCAACTTTTCTTGAAGTCAAATACACAAGCACGGAGCATATGCTCTAAAATCTGTATCACTCTCTTGGATTGGCCATCCGTTTAGGGATGAAAAGGGGTGCTAAAATGTAACTCTGTCCCCATAGCTCCTTGTAGACTTTGCCAAAATTGTGCCACAAAACGGGAATCACGATCCGATATGATAGAGAGTGGAACTCCATGCAATCTCAGGATCTCACAGATATACAGATTGCTCAAGGTCTCTAGAGTGTCCATGGTCTTCATATTCAAGAAATGTGCGGACTTGGTAAGTCTATCAACTATAACCCATACTACATTATGCCCGCATGACGTCCGTGTTAAACCCGACACAAAATCCATGGTGATGTGATCCCACTTTCAATCTGGGATAGACAAAGACTGTAGTAATCCTCCTGGCTTTTGATGTTCGATCTTCACCTGCTGGCACACCGCACATTATGCTATGAACCTTGCCACATCCTACTCATTCCCTTCCACCAATATTGGCGCTTCATGTCCCTATACATTTTTGTGCTACCGAGGTGGATAACAAACTTAGAGCGATGACACTTTCCAAGTATCTCCTCCTTTAGAGACGAATCATCGAGAACACATAGCTTCTCCCCATATCTCAGCTCTCCATTTCTCAAAGACCAACCCTCCATTGTTTCTCCATTCTCCAATTTAGCTCGAATCGATGCTAAGTTAGGATCTAAGCATTGTAATTCCACAACCCTACGTTGAAGGGTAGGTTGGGCCACAAGGTTGAATTGGTATAGCCGAGATCTATCTTCTCCAACCCATAGATCTTAGTCTCCAAGGGTATCCCTCATCTTTCATTTACTTGCAAGAACATTGAGTTCACCCCAAGACTTTTGGCTAAGTGCATCAGCGACTCCATTGGCTTTCCCCGGATGGTAGTTGAGTGTGAAATCATAATCTTCTACATACTCAACCCACCTTCTCTGTCGAAGATTCAAATCTTTGTGTGTGAACACATACTTGAGGGTTTTATGATTCAAGCACACTTGAAACTTTTCCCCATACAAGTAACACCTCCACAGCTTGAGAGAAAAAACCACAGTGGCAAGCTCCAAGTCAAGAGTGGGATAATTCTGCTCATGAACCTTTAATTGTCTTGAACCATAAGCAACAACCTTGCCTCCCTGCATTAGCACACATCCCAAGCCTCGTAGCGAAGCATCGGTGTACACATCATATCCTTCCCCACTGTTCGGAATAATGAGGACAGGTGTCGTCGTCAACCTCTCCTTCAAGGTGCTAAAGGCTAGTTCACACGCTTGAGTCCACACAAATTTTTCTCCCTTCCTTGTGAGGCGAGTCATTGGCATTGCAAGCTTTGAAAACCCTTCCACAAACCTACGATAATAGCCGGCTAACCCCAAGAAACTACATACTTCTGTCACATTCTTAGGTGATTCCCATTTCATCATGGCTTCAATCTTTACAGGATTAACAGCTAACCCTGGTTCGGACACCACATGACCCAAGAATTTTACTTCCCTCATCCAAAACTCGCATTTGCTCATCTTGGCATACAACTTATGCTCTCTCAATGTTTGTAACACAATCGATAGATGGTGTGCATGTTCCTCTCCGATCTGTGAATAGATCAATATGTCATCAATAAAAATAATGGCAAATTGATCGAGGTATGGCCAAAATATCCTGTGCATCAAATCCATGAAGGCTGCTAGTGCATTAGTCAGTCCGAACAACATCACCGTATATTCAAAATGACCATATCAGGTACGAAAAGCTGTCTTGGTAATATCCTTTTCCTTGATCCGTAGTTAATGGTACCCAGTGTGAAGATCAATATTGGAATAACACTTGGAACACCTTAACTGATCGAATAAATCGTCAATCCTTGGCAAGGAATATTTGTTTTTCACTGTTACTCGATTTAACCTTTGGTAATCTGTACATAACCGAAGTGTCTCTTCATGTTTCTTCACAAAGAGGACCGGGGCTCCCCATGGTGAAGTACTCAAACGGATACACCTAATAGCCAACAAATGGTCTAATTGCTTCCTTAGCTCCTTTAACTCCAAAGGTGCCATCTGATATGGAGTAATGGATATGGGTGTGGTACTTAGATAGAGATTAATCTTGAACTCAATCTCTCGTTGTGGGGGTAACCCTAGTAATTCATTGGAAAAAACATCCACAAAGTTTGACACCACCATTATTACGTCCGGTTGGGATTTGTCCCGATCATCTCCCATTAAGCTGGCCAAGAAAATCAAATTGCTCCCTACCTTTGCCTTCAAGAATCTATTCCCCGTCTTGGGAAATGGATGAGAAGAATTGTGATCATTCTTAAAAGTAAAAATTACTCCTCCCGGTAGTTGAAAGGAAACTCGTTTGCAAAAATAATCCATCACCGCATGGAAAGCGGATAATAAGTTCATCCTAAATATAACGTCGTACCCCTTCATATCTAACGCAACCAAATTGAAAACCAACTCTTGCTCCCTAATGCGAAGCACACATCCTCTACACACCCTTGTTGTATCCAACCGTTCTCCCATGGGCATGTCAATACTAAGGGCATGTTCTAGCTTCTCATATCCCCATGATTGGTGTCGTCGGTGGCTTGAGCTTGTAACGGTCTTTGCTGTGCTTGCTTTTGTAGGGTGGCTTGTTTGCTGGTACCTGCCCGGTTGCTTGATTGGTCCTTGGGGGAAACGAGGGGCATCTATGTTTGAAGTGCCCAAACTCTTCGCATGCAAAGTATTGACGCGGGTCAGTGCTTGTTCTAGTTTGAGCAACTCCATCTCCTCGGGCTGTCATAAGTCTTTGTCCACTTGCCTGGTCTGGCTATCGATATGGTGCCGCTCGCTGTAATTCGCTACTACTAGCACCCGTTCGGATCGGACATCCTCTTGCAAAGCTCTGTCATCACTGGCTGTCCTCTATATCTCTTTCCACAAGTTTAGCTCGATCAACCATATACCCATCCTCTTTGATCTTGAGGGCCACCAACTTCTCCCGAATAATAGACCTTAATCCCTGCTCAAAGCGCTTGGCCCTGCTGGCCTTAGTAGATATAAACTCTGTAGCATAATAGGATAGCTCGTCAAACCTCCTCTCCTACTCGGCCACCGTCATGCTGCTCTGTCGTAGAGCAAGAAAATCTGCCTTCATTCTATCTCTAACTGATTCTGAAAAATACTTGTCTGGGAAGATTTGGTCGAACTCATCCCAACTGCGTGCATCGGTGTTCCTCATTCTCTTTACGGAATCCCACCAATGGTCGGCCTCTCCCTCCAATAGATATGCCGCCAAGCCGACCCTAAGGTCATCAGCAACACCCATGCCNTGCTTTTGTAGGGTGGCTTGTTTGCTGGTACCTGCCCGGTTGCTTGATTGGTCCTTGGGGGAAACGAGGGGCATCTATGTTTGAAGTGCCCAAACTCTTCGCATGCAAAGTATTGACGCGGGTCAGTGCTTGTTCTAGTTTGAGCAACTCCATCTCCTCGGGCTGTCATAAGTCTTTGTCCACTTGCCTGGTCTGGCTATCGATATGGTGCCGCTCGCTGTAATTCGCTACTACTAGCACCCGTTCGGATCGGACATCCTCTTGCAAAGCTCTGTCATCACTGGCTGTCCTCTATATCTCTTTCCACAAGTTTAGCTCGATCAACCATATACCCATCCTCTTTGATCTTGAGGGCCACCAACTTCTCCCGAATAATAGACCTTAATCCCTGCTCAAAGCGCTTGGCCCTGCTGGCCTCAGTAGATATAAACTCTGTAGCATAATAGGATAGCTCGTCAAACCTCCTCTCCTACTCGGCCACCGTCATGCTGCTCTGTCGTAGAGCAAGAAAATCTGCCTTCATTCTATCTCTAACTGATTCTGAAAAATACTTGTCTGGGAAGATTTGGTCGAACTCATCCCAACTGCGTGCATCGGTGTTCCTCCTTCTCTTTACGGAATCCCACCAATGGTCGGCCTCTCCCTCCAATAGATATGCCGCCAAGCCGACCCTAAGGTCATCAGCAACACCCATGCCGTCACAAATCTTCTTCACTCGGTGGATCCATCTATTCGCATCCAAGGGATTGGAGCTTCCTTGGAAAGTGGGTCGGTGTTGTCTTAGAAACTCTCGAAGAACGACCATTCTCTGATTATCATCCCCATTGCTTGGTACATGGGCTAGTGGATGAGCTCCCCAATTGTGGTTATTGTGGTTGTTGTTGTTTCCATTCTGGTTTTGTACCAGTGTGGTGAGCTTCCTTAAGCATTGGTAGATGTCATTCATGGCATCGGGAGGTGGTGGTGGGGGTGGATTTGCTTGACCTCCACAACCACGCCCACGNTTCTGGTTTTGTACCAGTGTGGTGAGCTTCCTTAAGCATTGGTAGATGTCGTTCATGGCATCAGGAGGTGGTGGTGGGGGTGGATTTGCTTGACCTCCACAACCACGCCCACGTCCACGTCCACGACCACGTCCACGTCCTCGTCCTCCATCCATCCTGCACATCAATTCACAGTGTAGTTTCATTGATGTACAAGACATCCTAATTATCGCTTTAATCTAAAGCCTAAGACTTATATAAAATATACACCAACAATTTCGTTCAACCTAATCCTATCTCTCTAGTGNGTCCACGACCACGTCCACGTCCTCGTCCTCCATCCATCCTGCACATCAATTCACAATGTAGTTTCATTGATGTACAAGACATCCTAATTATCGCTTTAATCTAAAGCCTAAGACTTATATAAAATATACACCAACAATTTCGTTCAACCTAATCCTATCTCTCTAGTGGTAATCCATAACTTACAGCGATCGTGTAAGACCTAAAGCCTAGGCTCTAATACCAAACTTGTAACGCCCCAAAAATTGGGGGTCCTTAATTTAACAAAATTCGGGCAGAGTCTCCTTTGTACGGGGAGCTCTACCCAAAACACAACCTATGCAATTATACTACATTGACCACACCGGGCCCATTTATGAATAAATATTAACAACATTACTATCTAAAATCATTTACATCATGAGAGCACTAATATGATCTATAAATAAATTAGACTTCATTTTTCATTCATAAAATTTACAACATTACCCAAAAAAATATGCACAACCATGGCATTTATATCCCAAAAATTTAACTATCATAGCGCAGCAGAATAACAAAAGAAAAACTAGACTTCACAATGTTAAAAATAAATATCCTAGTCTAGAACAAAAGAAAGTGTCGCTCTATGCGTCCACCTCGGCATTCACGCTCCCGTCTATCGGAGTCTCTCACTGTTCGAGCTCCTCGACTCCTAGCTCTTTCTCAAGAGGATAATCTGAAAAGGTTGTAAACTAGGGGGTGAGCACGAAGCTCTATAGGAAAATTCTTCCAAACCCAAACAAGGTTTAGAAAAGCATATAAAATGGTCAGTCTCATTTTACAAATATTATATATAACTTTTGAAGAAAAACAGGGATATTGGAAACAGATCTCAAGTTTAAGTAACAACAATAATTTAACGAATAAAAGAACTCAATATACAATTAAGAATCCATTGCACCATAAACCACTTCTCACAAGTTCTTGCAGAATCTCATACTTCCCAAGATTCTTGTAGAAACCATTTCTGGTAGAATAAACAATAACTCATAACTTGAACATTTCACAACAATATATACATGTATCTCAACCATGATGTAAGACATCCACATGAATCAACGCATTGAGTAACATCTAGCCCACACAAACACACCCAAATCTTCTCAAAGATATCCAACCTTTAGGAAGGGCGTATACCATACCAATGTCAGTGACATATCCAACCCAAGCATTAGTATACTAACCCTCCGCCTCGATACTTGTGAGCAATAGCGATTTAGTCTTACCAAAACACTAACCCCACTACGAGTGGTAGGAAAAGTTCAAACCCACACGGAGTATGAAGAACGTCTATCCACTCTACGATGTCTCATCAAAGGCCACCCATGGTCATCCCACACTCATAAGAGATACAATACCAAACTTAATTTCTCAATTTACAAGCATATCTCAAAAATCCCCAAATTTATCATGTGACAATTCCAATGACCAATTAAGAAAAATACAAGAGATCATAAGAACATCATTGTATTACTCAACACAAAGCACTATAGTTTCGAAATCAATAATAAAGGAAGAATTTAAGAAGAAAATCCATCACTCTCCAAAAACTAGGGTTTTAAAGCAAGAAAAAAGATTTCATGGGTATTCAACCCTAACTTTGTTTAAAATATGTAATCTTTGCAAAAAAAGACTAAGAGAGGATGATTTCATATCATATATATATCATTTAGAGGCAAAACATACATATATAAATACCCTAACCTCAATGAACAAGGATGGAAGAAAATCCCTACCTTGAATCAAAATTCCAAGTAAGAACCCAAACTCTAATGACCTCCTTCTTCCATTTTTTTCCTCCCTTAATCTTCCTCTAAGGTTCCAAGAGGTGTGGGGGTGAGAGTGGGGTGAAAGAAATGAGGGAAAATCAGATGAAATGGTGTTTTAAGGTCAGCCAAATCCTGATTTTACTGTTCACATGTTGATTTAGTTTTCTCCAAAATTACGGTTTTGCCATTAAGAATCTCCAATGTGATCCATATGACTACCCTAAGATTTTTCGACGTTCTGGATTCATTTTTAATGTTATTTTAACCTAAAAATATTTATTTTTATGATTTATTTTAAAATTAAAATAAATTTACACTTGAAACACTAGAATTAATATTTTTACTTTATTACCCTTATCAACCTTAAACACCTAAAAAAAAAATTAAATTTTACAATCAATTTACCTCCCTTGTATTTATTCTTACAGTTTCAATATGTATGATTTATTCTTACATCATTATATATATATATATATGAATCACTAAACAAGTACATTACTATAATAATATAAACATGTGGGGGTTTACAGTCACACTCAATATAGTATCTCCTAAAGAGACTACTCCCTAACTTAGATGCATGTGAAATGCCCACATGTAATTCAACAATCAACAAACATTCATCCAAGAATGTAAAACTTTAGAACGAATGTCATAATATCTGTAAAGCCTGGACAAATTTGAACCTTTTCTGAAAAAAAGGAAAAATGGTAATTTGCCATCATAATACGTATTTAAAATACTCATGTTCTAGACCTCGAATGAGGAAACGAAGTTCGTCGTTGGGTTTGTATTGCAAAACCTAGTCACCTTGTCAAATTTTGTCGAATTTTGAGATAGTCAAATTTTTACGCGTCGTTCGAGGCGACTACATGGCGAATGACATTTTAAAGGTCTCTAAAAATGAATTTTATAAAATTTTCTTAAAATTAAGTTAAAGTTTCAATAAAATTTATTTGGATTTAATCCGGGATTTAATGAATCGTTTCAAGACAAAAAACGGACTCGAAAGTCAAAAATATGCGGGGCGACGTGGACCGCACATTTGCTACTATAAATAGGGACCTAAATCTGATATTTTGAAGAAATATCTTCATTATTCACCCAAGTGGTCGGCCATAGAGAGAGAAGAGAGAAAAGAGAGAAAAAACTTAATCTTCAAGGCTTCCTCCTCTGATTCTCGAAGCTCTGTCGCTCGGATCAACTCGGGCCAAGAGTTAAAGTTGATCACCACGACGAGAGCTATGTCTACGTACCAAGAAAAGTGAATTTCATCGAAGATCCAAGAGGGGACTTTGGAGAAATCGAAGGTTCTTGGGCTATTGTTGGTGTTCTTAGAAGTTCTACAACTTCCTCCACTCTACAAGAGGTAGGGTTCCCTCCTACCTTGGTTTTATTCTTACCTTAAGTGGGCTTTTAGTGGCTGAAATTGGTTTATATGTTGGTTGTCCAAATGGACTGTTTTTGGACTGTTTTAATGGCTGAAATTGGGTTGTATGTGGGCTGTCCAAATGGACTGTTAAGGGGCTGAATTTAGGACTATTTTTAGGCCATGTTATGGACTATTTTGGTGCAGAAATTGGGGTTGTTTTATGCACTAATTAGGGACTATTTTAGGGCCTACTTTGGGGCTGTTTTAGGGTTTATTTTGGGGCAGTTTTATGGCTGAAATAGGGGCTGTTTTGTGGCTTATTTTGGGGCTGCTATATGACCTAATTTGGGGCTATTTTGTGGGCATATTAAGTGTTACTTTATGCCTTGAGAATTAAGTGTGTTATTGCTTGATTATGTAGTAACATGCATATGGATTGTGTTGGAAAGAAATACTGATATATGTGTATAATATATTGACATTGTGATGAATTTTTTGGAGGTTTTATGCGTATGATATAATTGTCCATGATACATGATGAAATGTGTGATTTAAGTTGTTCATGTGACATTCATTACACATGAGACATGACATTGACATGCAATAGTACATTACATTACATATGCACAGAGACATCGTACATTGAGGGTTTGTGTGTGCATGGTTGTCGTCTTCACCTCATTTGGTGCATGACGAGTGGGATTGGAAAGGTTGGATTGATGATTCAACTGAGTCGCATGGTTTTATGGAAAATTGGGTCAGGATTAGCAAGAAATGCTAGAATATCCCTCGGGTGAAAGACTTGGTAATTGGATTCGCACTCCATAGGTATAAGAGCCCATAAAGTGTGTCGGTGTACGCGGAACTGTTGGTAGTAGTCCATGAATTCCGTGTCGGCTGGGTGCCGTTGGTGTAAGTCCATAAATATCCACCCCCAAGAAAAACCCTAGATTTATATAAAAATGTCATTTGATGTGTAATATAGATGACGGTGACACTACATTGTGTTGTGGGAGTCGGTGGAGACTTGGGGTAAAATGCATGAGTGAGTCTCATCTCATTTCATAGCATGACATGGTAGAATTCTAACCTAGAATTGCATATTCTTACTTGGAGTGTTGATGTAAATATGAAATGTTAAATGTGAACATTTTATGTGTACTTAGGTGGGGAGTAGCCTTTGTAGGAAATAGTCTACTGGGCGTGGCTCACCCTATACGAGAAACATTTCAGGTACGGGTTATATGCTGGTGGACGACTCTCATTCAGGGCCGCAAGGGTGAAGAAAGCCGACTTGTAGCTTTTATAACTTCTTTTGTAAAATTTTTGGAGCAAACTATTATGTAAGAGAGTTGTAATTAAACTCATATGAACTATTTTTAATATAACCTTGCATGTTTTTATATGAGTATGGATAAATAGACTCGGTGTGGTCAATTTTTACTCATAAATGGACCCGGTGCGGTCATTGTGTTATATTGGGCCTCGGATGGGTCATATAAATGTATATTGCACAGGCTGGGTTTTGTGTAGAGCTCCCTGTACAAAGGAGACTCTGCTCGAATTTTGTTAAATTATGGATCCCGATAAATGGGACATTACGGAGCAATATCGAGTTACACGATATCCATAGACATTCTGCGGGTTGATGGGTGATCAATGGACTTCCCGAATTTTTGGGGTGTCACAATGTCATAATGTCATGCCATGTTATGAGTTGAGATTCACACAACATTGTGTGTGTATGTGTTGTGTGTGTCTATGTGTGTGTGTGTGTGTGTGTGTGTTTATGTTCAGTGTGTGTGTGTGTGTGTTGTGTGTGTGTGTTTGTGTTTGTGTTTTGTATGTATGCTATGTGTGTANTGTGTGTGTGTGTGAGTGAGAGAAAGAGAGAGATTTTTTCTATTTCAGTGAATCCTGACTTATTTTCTGGCTTTAGAAGTATTTGTTGTCTATTTACTACTCTTAATTGGAAGGAAACGTCATATTAATTGTTGCAAAAGTGAAAATTACAATAATGATTTTTCTAACACATTAGAAATGGTTACCAAAAAAGAAAAACCAAACTTTAAATCACAATTTTAGTGGGTGATAGTAAGAGAATTTCATATTGATATTGCCTTTGGTCATTGAGAACTTAAGGAAAAGTTTACTTTTTCTTTCTGTTTGCCGTACTAAGGGTTTTCTTACATTCCCATATGTTACTTTGTGGCTTGTACCCAGTTTAATTTGGATCCTATTTGTTTGACATCAGTCAAGCAGATCATTCCTCAAACGGATTTGTTTACATGACTTTGTTTTGGAACCACATCAAGCAAGTCTAATGCAACACAGCTGCCCACGGAGAAGTCTATTAAAACAATACTTGTTTTATTTCAACTAGGATAAAGTTGATTTAGTCCAACAATTAATGGACTACAATGATTGCTTTGACTTTGGAGTTGTTATGTCATTGTTTAACATAACAATAAGAATTGAGAAGCTTGATGGCAGTAGTCTTCCCACGGGAATTTTCGACGTTGACGACTTTGCTTTGTTGGAGAAAATTGGGTTTGCTCAGGTTTGGGTCTTCTTCACATAAGGAATTTTGGGCACTATTAATATTGTAATAATGTGATCGAGTGGTAAAGTTCTCTATTACCTTGGTCAAATCTTACCACTGTGTTTCGTTCATAGACATATACTTGTTTGTTGAGTTGAACTACGTAAATATTGTGTCTTCTATTTTTCTATTTTGTTTCAGTGATTATTTTTCTTATGGCCATGGTTCATAACAAATTAGTATTGGAGATGTGCTCTCGGGATGACTATAACAAAATTCGAGATAAAAAAATACGGTCGTGTTAAACGATAAAAAATTAAGAGNGGTGATTATTTTTCTTATGGCCATGGTTCATAACAAATTAGTATTGGAGATGTGCTCTCGGGATGATTATAACAAAATTCGAGATAAAAAAATACGGTCGTGTTAAACGATAAAAAATTAAGAGCTCAATAACGGGTTCATGCTCCATGCGTGATTTCCTATAATTATTTATCGTTAACCTGACCTTTCAAACTCTATAAACCCCCACACTCTTATCTTTATATAGCATGTAATTATGTTTTTGAAATACTAATTTAAGTAATGGAGTATGCATGAATTAAGTAGATTGTAAGAGTAGAGATAAAAATGTTAATAGTGTAGAATCGAGTAAATATTTAGTTAAAACTTAGTTTAGCTTGCAAATATATGAAATCAATGTAATAGAACTTGTATCAACTAGATTTGATGTACAAAAGCATGTTGAATAAGCTTGAGTTGGATTTGGAAGAGTTTGGAATGGGTTTGAAATGAAAAATAGAGGAAATAGGCAAATTTGGACAGGACCTCCCGATAGTACGCTGTCTAGTGGATCCGAACTACCGGTAGTCAATAGGTAGTAAAGTCCAGTAAATCCGAACTACCGGTAGCCCGATACGAACTACCGGTAGACCGTTAAAAAGTCGGGATTTTTATGTTTTAAAACTCATCTTCACTCCATTTGCTCCCATTCTTTCACACCACTCTCACCCCACACCTCTTAGAACCTAATAGAAAGACTTAGAGAGGAAGAAAGAAAGGAAAAATAAGAGTTCTAAAGGTGATTAAAGATCAAATCTTCTTATCCTTCACACCAAAGCCAAGGAGAAAGGTAGGGTTTTTTTTCATTCTTGTCAATGTTGTGGGAGACGGTATACGCCCTTCCTAAAATGGTTTGTGTGGTTATGGTTGGGTGAACGAGGTAGAGTCGTTGTGTAAATTCATGGAAAGCAAACAACATACATGAGAACATGTTTATTGTGTGGAATTAGTTTCCTACAATAGCTTGTGGATGTATGAGACTCTAGAAGAACTTGTGGGAAATGACTTATGGTTATAAATGGTTTATTGTTTGAAAATTCATTTTACTGTTCATTTAAATTATTGCTATAGTGCAAACTTGAGATCTATTGAAATGTTCTTGTTTTTTTTCAAAAATTAATATATGATATTTGTAAAATGAGACTGACTTATTTTTACATGCTTTCTAAACCTTGTATGAGTTTGGGAGAATGTTGCTACAGAGCTTCGTGTTTACCCCCTACAAACTATATTTTTTCAGATTATGGTTTAGAGGAAGAGCTCGGGGTTGAGGAGCCGACACATTGGGAAGCTCTATTAGACGGGCTCATGGATCCCGAGGTGGATGTTTAGAATTATACTCTCCTAGGTGTTAGACTAGAAAATTTCTTTTGAGATTTTATAAAGACTAACCTTTTGTTATTCTGCTGCAAGTTTAAATGTGATTCTTTTGAGATGTAATTATCATAGTCAATCACATTCTTTTGGAATGTGATGGTCATGATTGACCTATTCTTTTGGGATAATATTATAAATGTTATATTTGATGGATGAAATTTCTTTAATGAAGAAATTATTTAGTTGCTCTCATGATGTGAATGATTTATAGATTGTAATGCCGTTCAAGGTGGGTTTTGGGACTTTACAAACTCAATTGTCAAATTTCACATTTCAGTTTGACCAATTCTAAAAAAAAAATATTCCTTGTGGGTTTTTGAGAATTGGATGTCGGTTACGGCCATAAAATTCTCAATTGCTATTCACATGGCGTTGTTAGTAAAGTACCCACTAGCTGAGGTGAGAAGTTCTTTAAAGCCCCACTAAAGATGGTTAAAAAAAAAAAGATGAACAGATTGTGCACCATAGGAGTTCAGCCCCACTAAGTGATAGTTATCTACATAGAAGGGCAACTTATATTTATAGTCGGTGCTAAAAGAAAATCAGCTGCCCATACATGACTTAAACAAAAAAAAAAGAAAGATAGGATATTTACATGTGTACAAAGGGCTGATGATTTTAACTAGGACAGTTTTCTTTAGCAAAAAAAAAAAAAAATGTGGAAAAGCCATTACCTAAAAATCTGCTACTAGTGGAGGAAGTGCCACTTACTGGCACATTGAGGAAAGGCCAGCTGTACCATTACATGCAACAGGTAAAAAAATCTGCTTACTGTCTTCCTTGTGGATTTTATCTCTCAAATCTTTTGAATGCAGCAAATTGGTTCAAAACCACAGCAATCCGAAGCAATTACGGCAACATCGATCCCCAAAATTATAAGGTATAGGAGTTTTAAACTCCTAGAGTTCGGTGTGGCCACAAGAGTTTTAAACTCTTTTCAGAAATACCAAGAACTTCGTACGCTTTCGAGAAATCGGCATGAGCTTCTCCGTCCTCTCAAATCAACAAGAGTCTTTAACTCTTTCGGCAAATAGACGGTCAAAAAAAAAGGCAAGAAAGAGGGCCAACAAGCTTTTCATGCCACTGGGAAGTGGGTTCAAGAAAAAGAATGGGTAGCAATGGAGTTTTGAACTCCTTTTTAAAAAAAGGTTAGAGTTTCTAACTCCCAAAAAAAAAAACTGGAGTCTTTGACTCGAAACAAAATTTCATTGAGTACCCGACTCCTTCGACAAAAGATCTTCTACAAAAGGTTTGAGTTTCAAAATCCCAAAAAAAAATGGAGTCTTTGACTCGAAAACAAAATTTCATGGAGTCTTCAACTCCCTCGGCAAAAGAGCACTAGTGCAAACCCATATGCATAAATACAACAACAAAAATAATCCTGCATTAGAGATCCGAATCCATGCTTTGCCGCATGTCGTTGGCGGCAATATTTCGAGCCTTTATGGGACCAAATAGCTTCCTTGGTTCTGGCAGAATTTCAAACTTCTATTTGTTGAAGAAAGTCAATGACAAGAGAAAATCAACTAGGGTAGAAGGATCAACAAGAGTTTTGGATTCTTTCAATTTTTGATCCTTTTGTTGACCCATAAATTCTGGTCACTATTAAGAGTCTTACACTCTTTAAAATTTAGTTTGTTCCAGTTGCTCCCGAGCTATGAAATATGAGTTTCCAACTTCTAATTTAAGCCGAAAGCAACACAAAAGGGTACAAGAGTTTTATACCCTTGGACTTGGCAAGAAACTTGCTCCTTCCTATCATAAACACCTGTTACAAATAAAAAAATGGCAATGACTTCGGGTCTTTCAAAGACCACTTAAAAAAAAATTTAATTTGATCTTTCAAAGACCATTGTTAAAAATTCTGTTTTTGTCTTTCAAAGACCATTTTAGAAAAAAAAAATTTGTTTTGGTCTTTCAAAGACTACTTTAAACAAAAAGTTCTGTTTTGATCTTTCAAATACTATTTTAAAAAAAAAATTCTGCTTTGGCCTTTTAAAGACCTTTTTTAGAAAAAAAAAAAATTTTGTTTTGGTCTTTCAAAGACCATTCTAAGAAAAAAAAAATTTATTCTTTGGTCTTTCAAAGACCATTGTAAAAACAATTATGTTTTGGTCTTTCAAAAATCATTTTAAAAAAATTCTGCTCTGGTCTTTCAAAGACCGTTTTAAAATAAAAAATAAAAAATTATGTTTTGGTCTTTCAAAGATCATTTTAAAAAAAATCTGCTTTGGTATTTCAAAGACCATTTTAAAAAAAATGCTGCTTTGGTCTTTCCAAGACCATTTTTAAAATAGCAATGAAGTTTTTAACTCCTAAGAATGTTTACAGTAATTAAGAGTCTTTGCCTCTTCAAAAATTCATGAATCAAAGGAATTTTTAACTCCAATTCTTAAAAGAGTTTCTAACTCTATTTCTTAGAGGAAAGAAGGAAGCACAGGAGTTTTAACTCCTAAACAGTTCAGACCTTTCAACTCCTAAAAAAAAATATCGATGTGAACATGTACACACAAACCAAAAAAAAATGCAACAGACATTACCCAAATCTTGTCATTGTTGGAAGTCATCGGTCCAAAATTCCTCAAATGGGGGAATCAACAGCTTGCGTTCTTTTAATTTTGACGCGCCGAAGACGAGTCAATGGTCTGTTGATGAAACCCACTGCCTATTTGGCTAGGATGCCTAGTCCCATATGTTGGCCATAAGTCACAGTGGAAGTGGTGGACAAAAATACAAAAAGTGGGTTGAAAAAAGAAATCTTTGGTTTTGATTTAAAACAATTGCAATTTTCGGCCAGCGGAAATACAAGACTTGAGATTTTTCTTTATGATCCATTCCAAGGCACAAATTAATACAAAAAAAGTTTTTAACTTCCACCAAATCAAAGGAGTTTTTAACTCCTCAAATAACGTGCAACGACTCAAAATTTTGTGTTATGTCAGAAGTGCATGAAAAACGAAATAAGGAATCTTGGATTCTTTTTAGAAAATGCAACAATAATTTGACCATTTAAGTCCATCACTATTTTTGGAGTTTCAAACTTCTACTAATTAAATAGTGCATAAATCAAATTAAAGAATTTCTAAGTCTTTACTAATTTTCAAGATGTTTAAAACTCAACGATATTTATGAAAAGAGTCTTGGACTCTCAATAGAGTTTTGAGTTTCGAACTCACATAAAGTTAATAATCTTACACGGAATTTAATTCCATCTTAAGTCACAACCTTTGTGAATCTTAAAATTCACATGAGTTAAAGTTATTTTAAATACAACTCAAATCCACCCCAAAGAATAATGGGTCATTCACCCATTTCAAACCAAATCAAATTGGACATCAAATTTTGGGTCACTCTCCCATTTCAAACCAAATTAAATGGGTCATTCACTCATTTAAAACCCCACTTAAATTCAAAATTAAATGTCAAACTACGTCCGACTTGATTCCCTTTCAGATACATAGGCAGTCTAGTTAAACTAGGCGTAGTCGCAAGTCCAAATTATCTTCAAATAAATTTCAAAGTCTTCCCCCGAACTATTAATCGACTTGATCCCGATAACGGGTACGTAGAGCAACCTAGGCAAATTAACCTTGGTCCATCCACCATCACAAATAAAATGCCCTTGTGGTGTAAATGGTGACATGTGATCATTTCTCGTTAGAATCAAAGGGTGTTCTCTTGAAACAAGATATTATAATTAACGGATATATACTATCCATAATGGGTCTAATCTACATTTAATAAAACTCGTATAATTCTTCGTTATATGAGTGAAGTCATGTTTGACAAACTATTCAAATTTTTGCCCACAGGTGGTTAGAACAATTTTAGTTTGTGGCAGATTAAGATGAAGACATTGTTTTGTTAGTAAAGTGTGGCGAAGGCCATAGATGGATCTCTACCCAAGGAGATAGATTTGGCTAAAGTTATTGATATTGAATAATCGCAATCAAATTCTTTTAGTGATATTGTTAACATGAGTTTATTGGTATTGAAGATAAAAACTGTCTTGACATCAAGTTTCTCACTAGTTGTGAAACATAGCTTTATTTGTATATTGCTTGCCATGGTTGTTTCACTCAATGTAGAGCTTGAGAAACTTGATGTAAAGACAGTTTTTCTACGTGATTAGCTTGAGGAAGCTATATACATACATCAACCAGAGGGACTTATTGTTCAAGGTAAAGAAGATCATGCTTACTTATTGAAGAAATCAACAAAATTTTTGAAACTTTTATGGTAGATCATGGTTACTCTAGGAGTAATTATGATAGTTGTGTGTATCATAGAAAGTTGTTAGATGGTTCTTTTATATATTTGCTGCTTTATGTGGATGACATGCTTATTGTTGCTAAAAGCATGTTAGAGATTGATAGGTTAAATAAATAGTTGAGTTAAGAATTTGAGATGAAAGATTTGAGTGTTGCAAATAAAATTTTGGGTATAGAGATTCACAGGGATAGAAAAGCAGGTATCTTATATTTATCTCAAAAAAATATATTGAGAAAGTTATTGAGCAATTTGGGATGTAGAATTCAAAGCCCGTGAATACTCCACTTGCCACTCACTTTAGACTTTCAGCAACTTTACCACGACATAGTGAGAATGAGGAGCAATTTATGTCTCGTGTTCTTTATTCTAGTGCAGTTGAGAGCATTATGTATGCTATGGTTTGCACTTGTCCAGATATTTCACACGCAATTAGTGTGGGTAGCCGTTGCATGGCTAATCCTAGAAAGGTTCATCGGCTGACTGTGAAATAGATACTTCGTTATTTGAGAGGTACTACAGATGTTGGTTTAGTCTTTGGAAGAAGAGATGACATAAATTCTACAGTTGTTAGTTGCTTGTGTTCTAAACTGCGCTAAATATAAATGTTTTTCCAAATGCAAGAAGAGTATCATTTAGTAACTCTGTCGATTACCAATCACGTCTCCCTAGGAAAAACGAAGGTTAAATTTGATGGGTGATAGACAAAGAAAAGTAAAACTCTTGAATTTTGAAAAAAAGTTTATGAAAATGGGTATACTAAATAACAACAATTAAAGAAAACCGGTTAATGGTCAGAGTTCATCCCACCATGAACAATAATTTTGATCTAATAATTCTATAACTCATGCAAGATTGTAATCAAACACCCTCAAGTGAAAATATTCAACTAAAACCACTAAAAGTGACAAAGGTGTATTCAAATTGTTTGACTTAATTGTAAAAGCATTACATTCACGTTGATTGCAGTGATTCCAAGAATTATGTGTGCCAAACCTAACTGTCTACAGAAAAACAAGAAGATATACATATCATTTGTGTTTTCAAATTTAATTATTCAATAAACAAAATAGATTAACTTTTGAAAAACCCTAGTTAGTTTGAAATTCCCATTCCTGGATGAGACTTCCTCATCTAATTAAATCGAAAAACAACTACTAACTCATTACGAAAGTAAAAACAAAAGTAATTGAAATAAACATCAACATAATTGAAAGAGAAATAGAACTTGAATTGAAATTGCAATAGAAAATAAAAACATTGAATTAACTGCAAAGAATCATAAATCGTTGCATAAAAGAGAAACAACGTACTCTCCTTGCAAGAAATTAAACAACCGAAAAACGAACAAAGCATGAAATAGAACATAATAGAAGAAATCTTGAAGAACGAGTAATCCCTAATTCTACTCTAAAAGGGAAAATAGAATAATGAACAACTGATTAATTGATTCCTCCCTTATCTTTTCCTTAGTCTTCCAATTTATAGGAGTTATTGGCTGACTTTTCCCTGCATTTTTCCACCAATAGGCTGCTTAGAAAGGCCCTTGTCGTTCCAAAAAGAATTCTCGCTAAATTAAAAAACTGATGAACCGGTAGCAAGCATGTCTTGACCTGTCGGTAACAAAGTTATTGTTCCTCATAAACTAGTAGCTCTTCACAGTTATTGGTAGAACTACTTTCTTTTTTGAACCTATCTATACCAAAGTAATAACCTACCGGTAGAAAAGTTTATGGTTAACTTCTACCGCTTGAAATTCAAAACTACTTGATTAACCCTAATTAGTGTGTAAATAAAATAATTAAGTGATCAATTTTGTAAGATAAAATCGCTAAACATTATGAATTATAGTTTGTGTGCAAAGTAAAGTTTTTAATACTTTATGTGTAAATTTCATGGTCAAATGCAAAAATAATGGGAAATACAATGCAATTTTGCAAGAGTTGAAACTATGAAGAATTAAGGTGTAATAAAGAATCATGGACAAATCAAAAGGCAACAAGTGGTAGCTCCAGAAGAAGACACCTTGCACTACTGCAAGGCTTAACCTTTAGGAAGGTTAAGGTAGGGGTTAGTACCCCCCGACACATGGAAGCTTCAAAACGCGACAAGTGGAAGCCTAAAACCGCGACATCTAGCTCTGCTGCAAGGATCAACATTCCTAAAGGGTGAGAAGGGGGTTAGGACCTCTCCTTGGCCGAAATTTCACCCTCCCCTATAAATAGGGGTCTTGCCTTCATTCTTCAAGAGACTTGGAACATTCCATTCCAAGTACTCCAAGCCGTCACAATACCATTTCAATAGAAAATTTCCTTCCTACCAAGAAAGCTAGCCGGCCATCAAAGGGAGAAAGAAAAGAGAGAAAGAAAATGCCTTTGAAAGTTGGTCCGTTTGTTACTCTGTATTTCTACATTTCTGAAATATCTTTCTATTCGGATGGTTGAACTGCCGCCACTTTTTTTGTCTTGAATGATATTAAGGGTGGTTGTGTTTCAATTGTTCCTTGTGAAAGAAGTTTTATTTTAATTGTAATGAATACTACCCACACTTCTTGCTTGTCTGTAGCAATGGAGCGTGAGTAGTCGTTTATACCCTCCAGTGTGAGGGGAACATATGTATATTAATGTTTAGATTATGAAAATGCTGATGTTTTATTTATATGTTTATTTATATATGTATTATATGTTTAATGCGTGATATAGTGATGTGTATAATTCCAGTGCTGTGCTTTGGATTATATCATCAATATATCATAAGACCCGTCAGTCTAACAACCACGACGTTTCTATCGGTATGACTTTGCTTCCACCGAAATGCTGAGGAAGTTGACTGATGTGTGGTACAAACCTAAATGATCCTCATGAATGGCTTGTCCTTCTGGATTATTAGGGTTGATTATTATTATATATAATTATTATGACAGTCTAACAACCACGATGTTCCTATCGGTATGACTTTGCTTCCACCGGAACGTTGAGGTTGTTTAACTGGCACATCTATGCCCAGTGTAGCTTAAGAAGCAGCTGTGTTATAATATATTACCACCAGTGTAGCCTAAGAAGCAACTGTGTTATGGTTTATATATATGCACTTGCAATCATGAGATCAAATGAATAACTCAAGTATTCCTCATGAATGACTTGTCCTTCTGGTTTGCTTGGGTTAATCAGTTGACATAGATATAACCGGTGTAGCCTAAGAAGTAGCTGTGTTATAATATATTACCACCAGTGTAGCCTAAGAAGCAACTGTGTTATGGTTTATATATATGCACTTGTAATCATGAGATCAAATGAATAATTCAAGTATCCCTCATGAATGACTTGTCTTTCTGGTTTGCTTGGGTTAATCAGTTGACATAGATATAACTGGTGTAGCTTAAGAAGCAGTTGTGTTATAATATATTACCACCAGCGTAGCCTAAGAAGCAGNGTCTTTCTGGTTTGCTTGGGTTAATCAGTTGACATAGATATAACTGGTGTAGCTTAAGAAGCAGCTGTGTTTTAATATATTACCACCAGCGTAGCCTAAGAAGCAGTTGTGTAATGATTTATTTACATCAGACCTGCCGGTTGACTTTCCAATAACATGGGAGTTAATTGTTATGAGGTAGCATTTCCAGTATCTAACAAATATAATGCATATGGGACCCTTAAACTGAAGGGTATCTTTTATATTCTTGTTGCTAACGNATAACATGGGAGTTAATTGTTATGAGGTAGCATTTCCAGTATCTAACAAATATAATGCATATGGGACCCTTAAACTGAATGGTATCTCATATATTCTTGTTGCTAACGCATTTACTTACGCACTTTGTTATTTCTGTCATTAATCTGTTTTATTTACGCATTTTATTATCTCTGCACTTTATTTCCGCATTGCTTTTATTTAAATAAACTAGTTATCAAACTAAGCTCACACCACAAGCTATAAAACAATATTCTGCTTCAAACAACACTTTTAATTAATTAATTTATTTTATTTTATAGTCTAAATTACTAAACTCTTCGTGGGATCGATACTTAGACTTAAAACCGAGAAAACTACAATTTAACCACTTATACTTGGATGTACAATATAATATAATTCAGACCACTAAAAGTGTGAATCAAGTTTTTGGTGTCGTTGCCGGGGGGTTATAGTAATAAATAAAATAAAATAAAATAAAAAAAGATAGGTGTATACTTGTTTTATATGTTTATAGTTTGTTTGTTTGTTTTTAGTCTATGTCTGTTCATTCATCCGTAGGTTCTGTAAATCAATCCACTCCTTCATCATCTTCTTCTACATCTACACAAGAATCATTCAACTTAAGTATGGCACAAAATTTACCTAGACAACAAGAAGAAAGAGAACAGGAAGTAGTTCAAAATGTTCGACCATTAAGAGAATATCTACATCCTACAAGAACTAATGTCCCATCATGTTTTGCTTTTCCAACAGACGCTCCAAATATTAATATTAAACCAGAAACTATACAGTTACGACCATAGTTCCATGGTTTAGAAACTGAAAATCCCTATGTTCATATGAAAGAATTTGANTACTATAATACATCAAGACACACTTCTTAAGTATAAGGATCCGGGTAGTCTACAGTCTCATGTCTCATTGAAAATTATAGAATTAACCAAGCCCTATTAGATCTGGGATCCAGTTGTAATTTAATGCCATATTCAATATATACGCAATTAGGATTAAGTGAATTAAAACCTTCCAATGTTAACCTACAACTAGCAGATTGATCAATAAAAACTCTACNACTAAACTATGGCTTAACTCTTTAAGAGCAAATTCTATTACAAATTGGCAAGCTTTACAAACTGAGTTTTTTAAAAAGTTTTTTTTTGTGCATTGTACTAATGCATTAAGATGCCAGATAATGAATTTTGCTGTAAAAGAAAAAGAAACTTTTTATCAATGTTGGGACAGATTTAAAGATCTTCTCCAAGCTTGTCCACATCATGCATTTGAAAACTGGACTTCACTTCCATCTGCCATGCGACAATTTGTTGAAATGATGTCTCAAGGAGAGTTTATGAATAAAAACTCTGAAGAAGCATTTTAATTTTTTGATAGTATTTCGGAGAGTTCCCAAATGTGGGACTCGACTTCTTCAAACATTGTAGAAAATAAGTCATCTACATCTGAAAGAGAAAAATATGTATTAAAAGAAGATGATGAGTTAAGAGCAAAAATGGCTAATTTATCTCAAAAACTAGAGGCTTTGGAAATGAAGCAAGTATCTGTTGTTACCTCTACTGACCAAATATGTGAAATTTGTGCGTTGTCAGGACATCCTGCTGGAGAATGTCCAACTATACCAGCATTCAAAGTTTTAATTGAACAATCAAATGCTGTTCCAACCTATAATAATAAGCCTTATTTGAATCCATATTCTGAAACTTACAATCCAGGATGGAGAAATCATTCGAATTTTAGTTGGAAAAATACACAACCTACAAATCAAACAAAAGGTCTACAACAGCCACAAAATCAACCACAATATCAACCATATCTACCTCCACAGAAAAGAACTCTGAAAGACACTATGAATCAATTTATTCAGAGTCAAATGAATTTCAATACTCAAACAAATGAAGCATTCAACGATTTTAAATTTCAAACTTCATAGAGTATTGAAGATATTAAAAGTCATCTAGCTAAGTTGACTCAGTCTTTAAGTACTACAGAAAAAGGGAAGTTTCCATCTCAACCTGAACCTCCACAAAGTCAAAATCAAACTAATTTTGTATCATCTGAAGCCTCGCCAAGTCAAGTACAAGCAGTCACGACATTGAGAAGTGGTAAGAAAATTGATAAAACTATTAAACCTAAGATTCCAAAACAAATACGAAAGGAAATTCCTATAAACGAACCACTTGAACTTGAACCTTTAATTGAAAAACAATCAGAAACACCAAGTGAAAAAGATCCTCCATGTCCTATTCCTTTACCTTTTCCTCAAAGAGTCAAGAAACCTTCATTTGAAAAAGATCAATCTGACATTCTTGAGTTATTTAAACAAGTAAAAATTAACCTTCCTTTGTTGGCTGCAATAAAATAAGTTTCAGTTTACGCTAAATTTTTAAAGGATCTTTGTACAATCAAAAGAAGAACTAATGTACCAAAGAAAGCATTTTCAACTGAACAAGTTATACTATAATACATCAAGACACACTTCTTAAGTATAAGGATCCGGGTAGTCTACAGTCTCATGTCTCATTGAAAATTATAGAATTAACCAAGCCCTATTAGATCTGGGATCCAGTTGTAATTTAATGCCATATTCAATATATACGCAATTAGGATTAAGTGAATTAAAACCTTCCAATGTTAACCTACAACTAGCAGATTGATCAATAAAAACTCTACGAGGAATTGTGGAAGATGTGATTGTCCAAGTTGATCAATTCTATTTTCTAGCAGACTTTATTGTTATAGACATGGAGCCATGTNAAAATACACAACCTACAAATCAAACAAAAGGTCTACAACAGCCACAAAATCAACCACAATATCAACCATATCTACCTCCACAGAAAAGAACTCTGAAAGACACTATGAATCAATTTATTCAGAGTCAAATGAATTTCAATACTCAAACAAATGAAGCATTCAACGATTTTAAATTTCAAACTTCATAGAGTATTGAAGATATTAAAAGTCATCTAGCTAAGTTGACTCAGTCTTTAAGTACTACAGAAAAAGGGAAGTTTCCATCTCAACCTAAACCTCCACAAAGTCAAAATCAAACTAATTTTGTATCATCTGAAGCCTCGCCAAGTCAAGTACAAGCAGTCACGACATTGAGAAGTGGTAAGGAAATTGATAAAACTATTAAACCTAAGATTCCAAAACAAATACGGAAGGAAATTCCTATAAACGAACCACTTGAACCTGAACCTTTAATTGAAAAACAATCAGAAACACCAAGTGAAAAAGATCCTCCATGTCCTATTCCTTTACCTTTTCCTCAAAGAGTCAAGAAACCTTCATCTGAAAAAGATCAATCTGACATTCTTGAGTTATTTAAACAAGTAAAAATTAACCTTCCTTTGTTGGATGCAATAAAACGAGTTCCAGTTTACGCTAAATTTTTAAAGGATCTTTGTACAATCAAAAGAAGAACTAATGTACCAAAGAAAGCATTTTCAACTGAACAAGTTAATACTATAATACATCAAGACACACTTCTTAAGTATAAGGATCCGGGTAGTCCTACAGTCTCATGTCTCATTGGAAATTATAGAATTAACCAAGCCCTACTAGATCTGGGATCCAGTTGTAATTTAATGTCATATTCAATATATACGCAATTAGGATTAAGTGAATTAAAACCTTCCAATGTTAAACTACAACTAGCAGATCGATCAATAAAAACTCCACGAGGAATTGTGGAAGATGTGATTGTCCAAGTTGATCAATTCTATTTTCTAGCAGACTTTATTGTTATAGACATGGAGCCATGTTGTCAAGGATGTTCATTTGAATATATACCTATAATTTTAGGTCGACCATTCCTAGCTACATCAAATGCATTAATTAATTGTAGGAATGGAATCATGAAAATATCATTTGGAAACATGACCTTGGAACCAAATATTTTTAAAAGTACAAAACGACCTAGAGAAGAAGAAGAACATGAAGAAAAACCATATGAAGTAAACCGTGTTGAGACATTAAGTCAAATATATTTTGAAANGAAGCATTCAACGATTTTAAATTTCAAACTTCATAGAGTATTGAAGATATTAAAAGTCATCTAGCTAAGTTGACTCAGTCTTTAAGTACTACAGAAAAAGGGAAGTTTCCATCTCAACCTGAACCTCCACAAAGTCAAAATCAAACTAATTTTGTATCATCTGAAGCCTCGCCAAGTCAAGTACAAGCAGTCACGACATTGAGAAGTGGTAAGAAAATTGATAAAACTATTAAACCTAAGATTCCAAAACAAATACGAAAGGAAATTCCTATAAACGAACCACTTGAACTTGAACCTTTAATTGAAAAACAATCAGAAACACCAAGTGAAAAAGATCCTCCATGTCCTATTCCTTTACCTTTTCCTCAAAGAGTCAAGAAACCTTCATTTGAAAAAGATCAATCTGACANTTCTTTGTAGAAGAAAAGGAAATATATCCAGTTATAATATCGTCAAAATTATCTGAAATTCAAGAAAAAGAACTAACAAAAGTTTTGAAAAATCATCAAAGCGTTATTGGATGGACAATAGGAGATATAAAAGGTATAAGTCCACTTCTGTTTACTCATTGCATCTATCCAGAAGATGACGCTAAACCATCCCGTCAAATGCAAAGAAGATTAAATCCTCACTTAAAGGAAGTAGTTCGTGCTGAAGTCCTAAAACTGTTAGATGCTAATATTGTTTATCATATATCTGATAGTAAATGGGTTAGTCCTACACAAGTAGTTCCAAAAAAATCTGGTGTAACAGTGATAAAAAATCAAGAAAATGAGTTAGTCCCGATGCGTACAGTCATAGGTTGGCGTGTATGTATTGATTATCGAAAACTAAACTCTCTCACAAGAAAGGATCACTTTCCATTACCATTCCTAGATCAAGTTTTGGAAAGAATAGCTGGGCATGCATATTATTGTTTTTTAGATGGATATTCTGGTTACAATCAAATTCAAATTGTAATAGATGATAAAGAAAAAACCACTTTTACATGTCCGTTTGGAACTTTTGCTTATAAAAGAATGCCTTTTGGGTTATGTAATGCCCCAGCTACTTTTCAACGTTGCATGCTAAGTATATTCAGTGATATGGTAGAACACTATCTAGAAGTTTTTATGGACGACTTTTCACTATACGGTGATTCGTTTCATTTATGTTTAAAAAATCTTGAAAAAGTATTGATTAGATGTGAGGAAACAAACCTTGTCTTAAATTGGAAAAAATGTCATTTCATGGTTACACAAGGTATTGTTTTAGGTCACATAGTTTCTCAAAAAGGAATTGAAGTTGATAAATCAAAAATTGACTTAATAGCTAATCTTCCTTCACCAAAAACCGTAAAAGATGTCCGGTCTTTTTTGGGTCACGCTGGATTTTATCGAAGATTCATTAAAAATTTTAGTTTAATATCAAGACCAATCTGTAATCTCTTATGTCAAGATATAAATTTTGAATGGAATGATGCATGTCAATTAGCATTTGATAAATTAAAAACCATGCTTATCTCTGCACCTATTATGCAACCTCCTGATTGGTCTCTACCTTTTGAACTAATGTGTGATGCAAGTGATTATGCAGTAGGAGCTGTATTAGGTCAAAGAAAAGAAAAAAAACCTTATGTTATTTATTATGCAAGCAAAACTCTAAATGATGCACAAATGAACTATTCAACCACAGAAAAAGAATTACTTGCTGTTGTATTTGCATTAGATAAATTTCGATCATATCTGGTTGGATCGTCAATTGTAGTATTTACAGATCATGTAGCTTTAAAATATTTACTTACTAAGAAAGAAGCTAAACCACGTTTCCTACGATGAATTTTATTACTTCAAGAATTTGATCTTATCATAAAAGATAAGAAATGAGTAGAGAATGTGGTACCAGATCATTTGTCAAGATTAAATTATGAAGTAAAAGAGGAACCAATTCCGATTAGAGAAATCTTTCCAGATGAACAAATTTTAGCAATTACCGAAGTACCATGGTATGCAGATATAGTCAATTATCTAGCTACTGGTACTATTCCTTCTAATTATACTTGGTCTGATAGAAATAAGTTCCTAAGTGAGGCACGTAATTTTTTCTGGGAAGATCCTTATGTGTTTAAATACTGTAAAGACAAAATAATAAGACGATGTGTGCCTAATCATGAAATCCATCAGGTAATTCAATTTTGTCACTCTGAAGCTTGTGGAGGTCATTTTTGCTTCAAAGAAAACCACTGCTAAAATTCTGCAGTGTGAATTTTATTGGCCAACACTTTTTAAAGATGTTCATATCTTTTGTTTAAATTGTGACATGTGTCAAAGAATGGAGAATATTTCAAAAAGAAATATGATGCCTTTAAACCCTATTTTAATTGTTGAAATTTTTGATTGTTAGGGCATCGATTTTATGGGACCATTTCCTCCATCCTTTGGATATCTATATATTTTGGTTGCAGTTGACTATGTTTCTAAATGGGTAGAGGCAATTCCATGTAGAAATAACGATCACAGAACAGTGATCAAATTTTTAAAAGAAAATATTTTATCCAGATTTGGAATTCCTCGAACAATCATCAGTGATGGTGGATTACATTTTTGTAATAAATTTTTTGAGAATCTTATGAAAAAATACTCAATTTCACATAAAATATCCACTCCGTATCATCCACAAACAAGTGGCCAAGCTGAATTAGCTAATAGGGAAATAAAATACATTTTAGAAAAGACAGTAAATCCAGATCGTAAGGATTGGTCATTAAGATTGACTGATGCGCTTTGGGCTTACCGTACTGCATATAAGACTATTCTAGGAATGTCTCCTTATCGGTTAGTGTATGGTAAACCGTGTCATTTGCCTGTAGAATTAGAACATAGAGCTTATTGGGCAATCAAAATGATGAATTTTGATATGGATAAAGCTGGAATATCACGTAAACTTCAAATCAATGAGTTAGAAGAATTAAGAAATGAAGCTTATGAAAATGCAAAAATTGTGAAATCCAGAACCAAAATATTCCATGACAAGAATATTGTGCGAAAATCTTTTAAACCATCTCAAAAAGTTCTGTTATATAATGCAAAGCTTCGTTTTTTCCCTGGAAAACTAAGATCTAGATGGACAGGACCGTATATAGTCAAGCAAGTTTTCGACTATGGGGCAATTGAAATTGAAAATCCAGTAACTGGGACTATCTTCAAAGTAAATGGACAAAGACTTAAGCCATACTATGATGGATTCACACAAAATGTGACTTCTGTTCTGCTTTTTGATCCAGTCTATATGCACTAAAAATATATTGTTAGTTGTTTGTGAGTAATAATACTAATTATTTGTAATTTATTTGACAGATTAAACTTCCTACGTAAAAGCCAGATATCATAATCTCTGAAAGACAACAGATTCCTGGTTTTTATAAATGTTGCTATTTCTGTATTTACATTTCAAATACTGTTTGTGTTTAAAATAGTAATTGTAATTNACAATTCCATGTAGAAATAATGATCATAGAACATTGCTCAAATTTTTAAAAGAAAATATTTTATCCAGATTTGGAATTCCTCGAACAATCATCAGTGATGGTGGATTACNCTGGTAGACGTTAAAGAACTGGATAGTGAGTTAATTTTCAATAATTTTTCGAGTCATCTTTAATTAAATTTTTTTTTTTAAAATGGACGAAAAATTATTTTGGTTAAGTTTTGTTTTATTACGTCATTTTCCGAAAGATATACATACACTGATCATGCAAAAAGCTAGATATGTTAAAAATTTAGAGATTTTCGAAAGCCAAGCACAACCCCTTTGTGGAAAAAGTACATATGCTANCAAGTGGCCAAGCTGAATTAGCTAATAGGGAAATCAAATACATTTTAGAAAAGACAGTAAATCCAGATCGTAAGGATTGATCATTAAGATTGACTGATGTGCTTTGGGCTTACCGTACTGCATATAAGAATATTCTAGGAATGTCTCCTTATAAGTTAGTGTATGGTAAACCGTGTCATTTGCCTGTAGAATTAGAACATAGAGCTTATTGGGCAATCAAAATGATGAATTTTGATATGGATAAAGCTGGAATNCGGTGGATTAGGTATGGGCAGAGTAAGGATTATCCTGAGGCGCCATCCTATTCTACCCCAATGTTAACAAGATACGTGAGAAGTGAAGTTAACCGTGTCACTAATATTATTGAGCCATATAGTTCTGATACTGACTAAATATGATCAATAAGATGTATAATTTTGTGAATGTATATAAAATGTAAATAACTATAGGATGAAATAGGAAAATCAGTAAATATTCAACAACAAATAAACATTAAAAACCCACCAATTTTTTTACAAGAAAAAAAAAAGAGAGTGGTTAACAAAGTTTTTTAGAATGACTATTTAATTTTGTAAATTGCAGGAAATACAAGAAAAAGAGCAGAATTCCAGAAAATCAGAGTAGCATTTTGCAGTTACAAATCAGGAACCAGTCAAGAAAAAAATATGGATTCAAGACAACAAACAAGAAGGTCTTCAAGCCAAGCACGAAGGGATCGAATTTCGCAACTTGAGGCACCTCCACAACAACCTCAATTGGGAAGTATCTTCAATGAGGTGATGTTTGAAAATTTGGACNACAACAAACAAGAAGGTCTTCAAGCCAAGCATGAAGGGATCAAATTTAGCAACTTGAGGCACCTCCACAACAACCTCAATTGGGAAGTATCTTCAATGAGGTGATGTTTGAAAATTTGGACCAACAGCTCTGGTATGATGTTAATTTTCTAACTAAAACTATTATTTATGAAAGAACAGTAATATATGAAGATTTTGAGAACCTAGGAATAAGACAAATTCTCCATGAAAGAGGATGGTTACATTATGTTAGGTTTTCTGTTCCTGCTTATGACTACTTAGTTCGGGAATTTTACAGTAATGCTAAAATTAAAGAGAAAAAACAATTGCGTGTATTTGTACGGGGTAAAGTTTTTCATGTTACACCGACTACTATAGCCAATTTCATTAACCCCATGAAAAGACCACCCAGCCCACAATATCTGTACACTGAACTACCTAATTTGCATAAGGTAGGAAAAGAATTAACAGGAAATTCACAATTTGTTTGGGGACGCCCAAATAATTACATTAAACAAGGAGAGCTAACAGACAAATACCGGATTCTGAATATAATAACAGTGTACAGTTTGTTACCTCGAGCTCAAAGGAATCAAATCTTTATTGAGCAGACTTATTTTTTATATGCATTTGGGATGGGACACACAATTGACCTGCCAAACTTAATTATAGACCAAATGATACTCACTGTGGATAGAAAGAAACTCACACTCCCATATGCTAAGTTAGTTTCTCAGTTATGCAGGAATGAAGGTGTGATCATCAATCCAATATGGTCAACAGTGAATCATCCTGGAGTATTGGATAAAACTTCATTAAAAAAGAGTCATGGAGGACAACTGGAAAACCAACAAGGAATACCCTCACCACAAGAAGAGGAACCATTTTGGGTACCTGAAGAATTCATATCACAAGAGCAGCAATTACAAGAGAATCAACCATACATCCCAATGGATGACATAACTAATAGATGCATCTTACTAGAGGTGGAGAACAATATTACTCAGATCAACAAACGCATAGATGAATATGAACAAAACCAAGCTGAGATTTTGAAGCTACTTCGAGATCGTTTCGGAGAAGGGTCTTCTACTTCCTAAACAGACTGGAGATTCTACAAAACAATTTATTTTCTTTCACTCATCTTTTACATTATGCACTTTTACTTTATGCACTTGCACTTCAAATTATTCTATATTTTGAACATATTTATATGTTTTAAATTTGTTTGTGTTTTAAACTAGTTCATGTATGAAAATTTTAAGTTAGGAAGACTAGTTCATATGATTCATAGTTAAATTAAGTTGATATTCCTATGTTTTGTGAAAATAGCCTTAATTTGATGACTCGAGATTTTTATACTTTAGTTGTATAATATCTAAATATTTTTGTTCAAACTTATCTTTAGAAGCACACATAGATTTCTGTGTTGATAAAAACCTTATGAAATGTTACACTCTTTACATATATAGTGGAGATGCGAAACCTAATGCAGATTTTGAACCAATCTATTTTGGAGAGGTATTCTACATCTACTCAAATATTCATTTCAACGGTAACCTTTCTTTGAATAATCTTATTAATTTTGTCTTAATTAGCACTTGTTAGATAATATTATCAGCATTGTCCTTGAAACTCTTTTAAATAGAAATGATACAGTTGGATAATTTCTGGAAAATGATCTTAGGCCCTTTGTCATTAATTTTGAGCCTTGACCATTTCTTTTACAAAATTAAATCCTTAGTAAGCCATGATTGAGCCTAAAAGAGTATAAAGTCTTTTCATTAAAACCCCGAAAAATACCCGTGCCATAGAAAAAAAATATCAAACCTACCTTGGCTACATAATTTTCTTGCACCCTCTTTTAAATCAAAATGATGTTTTATTGAAAAAAAAAATGTGTGGTGAGTAGAGATGGAGCGTAAAACGCACTCACTCATAAACACATGTTAAAAATGAGATGGAGCGTAAAACGCACTCATTCAATAAAAAGTGAGATGGAGCATAAAATGCACTCACCAAGAAAGTGAAAAAAAAAAGAAAAAAAAAGAAAGAGGTGCGCCACAATATAACGGGTAGCTTTTGAATTTTATAGACGTCATTTTTTAAACCCTAAAACCAATGGCCACATTACAACCTAAAGAAAGTCCTTTTTGATTCCAGAAATCATGCATCTATATTAACTCTATCTTATAAAAGGAGAATGTTAATAATATGTCTAGTATTGTGTTGATATCCACTCATGAGATTATGTCAAATTCAAATTGTATTCAAATATCCGTTCTTCAAATACTTACATGTGATATTATTTGCTTTGCTAACAATATTCCAATCACATGTAACTTGTGAGAATAGTCACTATAACGAATATGTATTATTTGCTGAGTATATTCNATGTGATATTATTTGCTTTGCTAACAATATTCCAATCACATGTAACTTGTGAGAATAGTCACTATAACGAATATGTATTATTTGTTGAGTATATTCCAGGAAAGGATTGACATCAAAACTATCATGAAAGAGGGTAATATTTCTTGAGTGATTAACAAAAGAAATCATCACACGCACACAAGTTTGTATAAAAATATGGATAATGTTACAACTAACGTGTGTTACTCTTATAGTGATCAGAAAAAGGAACTATTCTAGCAAGACAGAAAGAATATTGATTTAATTATCTTTGTGAAAAGTATGAATTATAAACTCCTAACTACTGAAGTTTGTAGGTAGCTTCACTGGAAACTTTCACGAGACAAAACTCGTCCACTAGGGATCACCTAGGGGTTTAACGGCTTATTGCATATGCTAAATGCAATCGTGAAAAAATCTACGAAAATGATTTTACTTCTATTTATGTTTTATTTTGTGTTATAATCTATATTTACTAGGGACTAGTAAAGTTTAAGTTGGGGGGTGTGATTAACCCTAATTAGTGTGTAAATAAAATAATTAAGTGATTAATTTTGTAAGATAAAATCGCTAAACATTATGAATTATAGTTTGTGTGCAAAGTAAAGTTTTTAATACTTTATGTGTAAATTTCAGGGTCAAATGCAGAAATAATGGGAAATACAATGCAATTTTGCAAGAGTTGAAACTATGAAGGACTAAGGTGTAATAAATAATCATGGACAAATCAAAAGGCAACAAGTGGTAGCTCCAGAAGAAGACACCTTGCACTACTGCAAGGCTTAACCTTTAGGAAGGTTAAGGTAGGGGTTAGGACCCCCCGACACATGGACGCTCCAAAACGCGACAAGTGGAAGCCAAAGACCGCGACATCTAGCTCTGCTGCAAGGATCAACATTCCTAAAGGGTGAGAAGGGGGTTAGGACCCCTCCTTGGCCGAGATTTCACCCTCCCCTATAAATAAAGGTCTTGCCTTCATTCTTCAAGAGACTTGAAACATTCCACTCCAAGTACTCCAAGCCTTCACAATACCATTTCAAGAGAAAATTTCCTTCTTACCAAGAAAGGTAGCCGGCCATCAAAGAGAAAAAGAAAAGAGAAAGAAAAGAGAAAGAAAAGAGAGAAAGAAAAAGCCTTTGAAAGCTGGTCCGTTTGTTACTCTGTATTTCTACATTTCTGAAATATCTTTCTATTCAGATGGTTGAACTGCCGCCACTTTTTTTTGTCTTGAATGATATTAAGGGTGGTTGTGTTTCAATTGTTCCTTGTGAAAGAAGTTTTATTTTAATTGTAATGANATTTCTATTCGGATTGTTGAACTGCCGCCACTTTTTTGGTCTTGAATGATATTATGGATGGTTGTGTTTCAATTGTTCCTTGTGAAAGAAGTTTTATTTTAATTGTAATGAATACTACCCACACTTCTTGCTTGTTTGTAGCAATGGAGCATGAGTAGTCGTTTATACCCTCCAGTGTGAGGGGAACATATGTATATTACTGTTTAGATTATGGAAATGCTGATGTTTTATTTATAAATTTATTTATATATGTATTATATGCTTAATGCGTGATATAGTGATGTGTATAATTCCGGTGCTGTGCCTTGGATTATATCATTGGTATATCATAAGACCCGCCGGTTAAACAACCACAGCGTTTTTACCGGTATGGCTTGTCCTCCACCGAAATGCTGAGGAAGTTGACTGATGTGTGGTATAAACCTAAATGATCCTCATGAATGGCTTGTCCTTCTGGATTATTAGGGTTGATTATTATTATATATAATTATTATGACAGTCTAACAATCAGGATGTTCCTATCGGTATGACTTTGCTTCCACCAAAACGTTAAGGCTGTTTAACTGGCACATCTATACCCAGTGTAGCTTAAAAAGAAGCTGTGTTATAATATATTACCACAAGTGTAGCCTAAGAAGCAACTGTGATATGGTTTATATATATGCACTTACAATCATGAGATCAAATGAATAACTCAAGTATCCCTTATGAATGGCTTGTCCTTCTGGTTTGCTTGGGTTAATCAGTTGACATAGATATAACCGGTGTAGCTTTAGAAGCAGCTGTGTTATAATATATTACCACCAGCGTAGCCTAAGAAGCAGTTGTGTTATGGTTTATTTACATCAGACCTGCCGGTTGACTTTCCAGTAACATGGGAGTTAATTGTTGTGAGGTAGCATTTCCAGTATCTAACCAATATAATGCATATGGGCCCTTAAACTGAAGGGTATCTTTTATATTCTTGTTGCTAACGCATTTACTTACGCACTTTATTATTTCTGTCATTAATCTTTTTTAGTTACGCATTTTATTATCTCTACACTTTATTTCCGTATTGCTTTTATTTAAATAAACTAGTTATCAAATTAAGCTCACACCACAAGCTATAAAACAATATTCTGCTTCAAACAACACTTTTAATTTTTTTATTTATTTTATTTTATAGTCTAAATTACTAAACTCTTCGTGGGATCGATACTTGGACTTAAAACCGAGAAAACTAAAATTTGACCACTTATACTTAGGTGTACAATATAATATAATTTAGACCACTAAAAGTGTGACGCTCCCAAAATATGTCACCAGATGAACCTGTGACGCTCCTAAAACTGGCGGTCCTTTGTCAAACGTCGACCATCCGTCAACCCGCGGAAATACCAGTGATTGTCGCTTAATCCGACATCACGTTAATAGAATCCCTTTAACCAGGATTGTTACGTACACGTATAACCCGTGTGTATTTTTTCCATTTGACCAACCAAGGCCCAATATACCACAATTTATCCTTATTTTATGCCCATTTGTATCCTTGGAGCCAAAGAACCCAAAGTCCAAAAGCGTGGCACAACAGCCTTAAAGTTTCAAATTTTTTGGAGAACCTATCGGTAGGTTTTGTCCACTGGAAAAGTCCTACTGGTAGGTTTTCCCTAATAAACAAAGTTTTGCCTGTACAAGATCATACCGGTAGGTTTTGCTCACTGGACAGCGTTCTACCGGTAGGTTTCGCCTAGATTTGCCTGTTTCACCTGTTCTTCATTTCAAATTCATTTCAAAACATATTGTTTCCATCAAACCCATGTATAATGAAGATTTTCATGTTACACAAGGTCCATACCAACTCTATTACATTCATTTCTATGAATTTACATATCAAAAACAAAGTTTTCATAATCATTTACAAAAAACTCAAAATTAAGCCACATCTTGGCTTTCTTCATCCTTGAGGTCCCAAGCAAGGGCCTTCCACTGGAGCGTATCCCGTACCTGAAATATTTTCCTGTATAGCATGAGCCACGCCTAGTAGAGTATTTCCTACAAAGGCTACTCCCCAATCTAAGTGCATATGCAATGCTCACAAATAACATTTAACAAGCAACAACCGTCCAATCATGATCAAGCAAGTCTATGTTGGAATTTAACAAGTCATGCCATACTACGAGATGACACCCACTCATGCAACTCAACCCAAGCCATCCCTGGCTCCTTTCACCCATGCAATGCTATGAGTATAAAACTGGGCTTCCCAAGTCCCCGCCATTGGTGTTACACACCCAATGACTATTTTAAAAAAAATCTATGGGTCTTTCTTGGGGTGGGTTTCTATGGACTTCCACCAACGGCACCTAACCGACACGAAATTTATGGACTGCTACCAATGGTTCCGCATACACCGACACACTTTATGGGCTCTTATACCAATAGAGTGCGTATCCGATCATCAGGTCTCTCACCCGAGGGATTGTCTAGCCCTTCTTGCTAACCCCGACCCAATTATTTTTTCATGCAACCATGTGACTCTGTCGAATCTTTGATCCAACTTTCTCGAGCCCACCCATCATCCACCTACGTGGTGTTTGGTGTTAACCATGCACATACACACCCACACACATTTTCATGGATGCGGTTCCTCCGTGCAAATGCAATGTAATGCACCATTACTAGATCAATGTTATGCCCTATATGTAATGAATGACATATGAGCAAATTTAACCACATAGATACATATTCCATGGCAATTCATATCTCATGCATATAATCACCATTTTCTTCACAATGTCAATGTGTCAATGTGTCAATAAACATACATCAACATTTTATATCCAACAATATATCCCAAGCATGTTATTACATATTATGTGCCAATAACACACTTCATTCAGAAAGACATAATATAAACACATAGCATGCCCACATAATACCAAATTTCATGGAATTACTCAAGTAATTTCCATATATTAATTCCAAGCTAGGAATTTATTTTAAACCATTTCTATAGCCATTTTTAATGCCCATTTCATCATTTTCATAACAAGAGGCAAGTGATATATAACTCTATCAACCTACCCATTCCATATGCCCACCTTAGGTTAGAAAATAAACCAAAGTAGGAAGGAACCCTACCTCTTAAAGCGTAAAATGACGTCGGTAAGCTTCAAGAACCCAAAACAAGCTTGAATCTCCACCTTCCCAAAATCTCACCCTTGGAATCTTGCTCAAACCTGATCTCCTTGGTATGATTTTGTAGCCCTTGACGAGGAGAATAACTTTTGTTCTTGTCCCAAGTGGATTCAACTGCTAGAATTTCGTAGATCGTAGAGAGAAGGTAGAGTTTTCTCCCTTTTCCTCTCTCTCTCTCTCTCTATTGGGTAACAACTAAGTAATTAGGGGAGAAATTCAGATTTTTCCCCCTATTTATACTTCTCAATACTTGGCCCACAACACGCCACACCGCCCTCTTTTTCTCGGTTCTATTTTTATCCCAAAATGATTAAATTTCGTCTCGATTTAAGTTCAAAATATTTTTATTTTAACTTGCCTCAAATTATTTCAGTATTCGATGAAATTTGACAGGGGAACTAAATTTCGCGAGACAAATCCAACAGTGATGTCTGTTTTGTCATCCGAGATCTAAGAAAATTCAAGTTTTTAACCCGTACCGTAGCGATAAATTACGGTTTTACCCCTTTTTGTAAAAATTTTAAATTTACCCGAGTTTTACATTCTTCCCCCCTTAAAATAATTTCATCCCTGAAATTCACACATGCATACACACTTAACCACATGCATATGTAACATTAATATTCTACTTAAAATTATAGAAGTGTACCTCCATCCTTGAATAGGAAGGGATAATTGGTACGTATGGTGTATTCACACTCCCACATCGTCTCCTCCACACCTCGGGGTTGCCACAACACCTTCACTAGCCTCACAGTCTTGCCTTGCAAAATTTGCTCCCAGCTATTCATGATACTCACCGGTCCTTCTTCGAAGGTCCCATCTGCATCAACAATTAACTCACCCCAATCCACTACATGTGTTAGATCTGGAGTATATTTCTGGAGCATAGAGATATGGAACACTGCGTGAACATCTGATAAATTTGGCGGTAATGCCAATCTATAAGCCATTGTTCCCACCCTTTCTGGTATCTCAAAGGGCCCGATAAACCTCGACGACAACTTTCTCTATTTTTCAAATCTGACCACTCCCCTCTTAGGCATCACCTTCAAGAAGACGTGATCTCTCACCTCAAATTACAAAGGTCACTACCGTCTGTCAGCGTAGCTCTTCTGTTGGCTCTGAGCCCGTGAGAAGACGCTTCCGTATGAAATTCACCTTCTCTGAGGTGTCTCTGATCAAATTTAGACCCGAAGAGGGTCTCTTTCCCACTTCCGTCTAGCACACCGGAGAATGACAAAGCCTCCCATATAGTGCCTCATAGGGTGCCATCTGAATGCTCGCCTACTAATTTTGTTGTAGGCGAACTCCACTAAGGATAAATGCTCTTCCCAGCTACCCTTGAGATCTAGAACACATGTCTGTAGCATGTCCTCTAATATATGGATGGTCCTCTCTGATTGACCGTCCATCTGGGGATGAAATGCTATGCTCATCATCAATTGTGTCCCCATGGCCCATTCAAAACTCTCTCAAAAGTGAGCCGTAAACTTGGGATCCTAATTCGATACTATAGATACGGGTATCCCATGCAACCGAATAATCTCCCGTATATAGAACTTGTAGAATTTCTTCAGTGTGAAGGTCATCTGCACTGCTAAAAAATATGCCGACTTTGTAAGTCAGTCCACTATCACCCACACCGCGCCATGTCCCCGTGATGTACGTGGCAAGTGAGTCACAAAATTCATCGTGACATGTTCTCACTTCCACTTGGCCACCTCCAAAGGCTGGAGCAACCTCGCTGGTCTCTGGTGCTCAGCCTTGACCTTCTGAAATGTGAGACATTGTCAGAAAAAATCCCCAGCTTGTCTCTTCATTTTGTTGTAATAATATTGGCGACGAAGATCATGGTACATCTTTGTGCCACCTGAATGCACAGAAAATTGGGAGCAATGGAACTCCCTAAGGATCTCCTCTCTCAAATCCGCTAACTATGGAACTACAACCCTTCTCCTATACTAAAGACTGTCATTCAAGTGAATGACCTAGCCCTCGTCACCGGTACCTATCTACACTTGGTCCTTGATGGATAATAATTCTGGGTCCTACCCCTGAGACTCAATCACCTCGCTCAGTAGGGAGAGAGTAGCCACCAAGCTCCCTAAAACACCCTGAGCCTGATCTCTATAGTGCAGCTCAAACTGTCCCACAATCTCAAGCATTTGCCACTCCCGGGAAGCCATACTTGCCAACACTCCCCCGTGACTTCTTGCTGAGTGCATCAACCGCCACATTTGCCTTACCAAGATGGTAATGCAAAGTGAAGTTATAGTCCTCCAAATACTCTATCCACTTGCATTGCCTCATGTTAAGCTCCCGCTGTGTCAAGATATATTTCAGACTTTTGTGGTTTGAAAACACCTCGAACTGTTCACCATATTAATAGTGGCGCCAAGCCTTCAATGCAAAGACAATGACCACCAACTCCATGTTGTGCGTGGGGTAGTTCTGTTCGTGGTTCTTTAGTTGTCAAGAACCATAAGCCACCACTCTCTTGGACTGCATCAATACACATCCAAGTTCGTCTCTGGAGGCATCACAGTACATTGTGTATATTTGTTCCCTCTCTAGGACTATCAAAATGGGAGCTGAAGTAAGCCTACTCTTTAACTCTTGGAATGCCTTCTCGCATGATTCATTCCACTCAAACTTGACCCCCTTCCGGGTCAATCTTGTCATAGGTACTGCTGGTCGGGAGAAGTCCTCGATGAATCTCCGGTAGTACCCTACCAGTCCCAAGAAATTACGTATCTCAAAGACTAACTTTGGCCTTTCCCAACTCATGACTGCCTTAACCTTCTCTAGGTCCACGGATACACCCGAAGCCGACACCACGTGTCCCAAAAATTTTACCTCTGTAAGCCAAAATTCACATTTGCTGAACTTGTCGTATAACTGTTGATCTCTCAAAGTTTGGAGAACAACTCTTAAGTGACCTTCATGCTCCTCCTCAGGCTTGGAGTAGATTAGGATGTCATCAACAAACACCATGACGAACTGATCTAAATTGGGTTGGAACACCTTATGTATAAGATCCATGAATGCCGCCGGGACATTTGTTAATCCAAATGGCATCTCGGTGAACTCAAAATGCCCATACCACGTTCTGAATGCCATCTTAGGGATATCTGTCTCCCTAATCCTCAATTGATGGTAGCTAGTGCAAAGATCTATCTTGGAGTAGACATGCGCTCCCCTTAATTGATCAAATAGATCATCAATCCTCGACAAAGGGTACCTATTCTTGATAGTGACCCGGTTCAACTGCCGGTAGTCTATACATAGCCGAAGGGTCTTGTCCTTCTTCTTGGCAAATAGTACTTGAGCGCCCCAAGGTGAAATTCTTGGTCTAATAAAATCCTTGTCCAACAATTCTTGCAATTGGACCTTGAGTTCTTGTAATCTGTCGGTGCTATTCTATGTGGGGTTATAAAAATAGGCGATGTACCGGGATGCAACTCAATGCTGAAGTCTATATCCCGATGTGGAGGTAATCTCGATAGTTCATCCCAAAAAATGTCCTCATACTCACAGACAACCCAAGGTAGACCCAACTCCTATCTCACCTCGTCTTCCAAAGTAAGGTTCGTAAGCCAACCCATCAACTTTTCGTGCCATTGAGAGTCATACACGACTTGGGACAAAACTTCGTGTTTTTCCCCCTAAAACTTGAAACAAACGCCATCCGGTGTGTACGTAGTTACCCTTTTCGTATCACAATCAATGACAACCTGATATGTCGCCAACTAGTCCATCCCTAGGATAACATCGAACTCTGACATGCCTATGAACCTAAGGTCCATGGTGAGTAGAATTCCTGAGATCTCTAACTCAAAACCACAACATATTTGATCAACACATACCTTAGCTCCTAGGGGTGAATTCACGTACAATGGCTCTTCCAAGGTATCAACCTTTAAGTCTAGATCCCTCACACACTATGTAGATATGAATGCATGTGATGCACCAGCGTTAAATAACACCCTAGCCCATAAGCCAGAGAGTTGAAATGTATCCTGAATGACTGACTGATCCACTAGTTCAGTTTGAGGTGTGATGGCACAGAAATGCCCCTAGGTCCCCGAAGTCCTGGCCTGTATGCCCTGTCCTCGACCTCGACCCATGCCCTAGCCCATCTGGACTGATTACGAAGAGTCCTTGCTCATGAGGTGTTAGGGGTCTGAGTAGCATCCTAGAACTGATATTGGCTTTCTTGCCCCATGGTGAAGTAGAGAGGGACAAAGTGTGTCTGTGTGTGCTCCACTAATAACTGGGACTAGGATGTCCCGTAGCTCTGGGACCCCTGCCTCTGAGGGCAATCCTGTTTCATGTGATCCGACTAGTGGTAATGGAAACATGTCCTCTGACCTTTCTGATAGCAAGGACTCTAATTTCTCCCACCTTGGGAGGATTAACCTTGCCCTTGGCTTTGATAGCTGCGGCTCTGTCCTTTATGTCCCCCTAAGGAGTAAAAGTCGTTTGCCTCTTTTCTAAGCTAGAAGAAGAGAATTGGCCCTTCTTCTTCTTGTCCTTAGCACCCGACTCTCGAATGCTCCTTGCGTCATCAACCTCTCTCTCAATGGTTATAGCTGTCTCGACCATTGAGTTCAAGTTTTGTAGGCAAAGACCCATAATTTTTCTCCGGATAGATAATTTTAACCCATCTTCAAACCTCCTCACTTTGACCATATCTGTGGCCATGTAGTCATCAAAAAAATGGGCTAACTCATTGAATTCTCGGGCCTTTGCATGTCATTAGCCACGTATTCTATCACCGTCATAGTTCCTTGTTTCAAATCCAAGAATTCTCGGGCCTTTGCATGTCGAACGGCCGGTGGAAAATATTTACCCATGAAGAGCTCCCGAAACTCTCCCCATGTCATCGCCTCTAAGTTCTTCACATCCCTTGCCCAATCCCACCATAGTTGGGCTTCTCCCTCTAGCTGGAATGCAGTTAGCCTTATCTTCATGGCATTAGAGGTGGTCTCCATTACCTCCAAAATCTTGTCAATTTACCGGAAGCAAAGTTTGGCCACCATCGGATCCGTCCCTCCTGTAAAAATTGGAGGCTTATGTGCCTTGAACCGTTGGAGGTTACTTGAGCCTCTTTGTCCAACATTTGCACTGGTTTTTGCAATAGTAGCAACCGTAGTACCAATAGCATCTGTGAAGGCTTGTTGGTCAAAGGCTGGTGGTGGTTGATTATTGTTTCGCCCACCGTCTCAGCGTTCTCTTCCTTTACTTGTCATCTACACTCATGTTAGATAGCAATAGAGCACCAATTTAGTATCCCAAAGTAGGCACCAAATTTGAAACCTTCAGATTCATCTCCTTGTCTCCCTAGTAGTGCTTATGCCACCCACTAGTAAACATTTAACCTGGAACTATCCAGTTCCTTTGTTTTTTGACCCCCAAGGTTATGTTTTCTAACCCTACTGTCTCTTTTGCATATACATTTTACCATGCATATCATTCACATAACATATAACACATAACATGTATCATATTAAAGTACATAGCATGTAATGCACAATGAATGCAATGGCCTAGACCCATGCCCCATAAAGCCTTAGATAAATCATATACCTATGCTCTGATACAAAGCTATTGGCTTGATCCTAAATGTGTACACCCAAGTGCAGGTGGTCAAGCTGTAGTAATAATCGAGTTAAGTCCGGAGTCAAATCCACAAGGAACTATGACTGGTATTCTGAAGTAGGTAGTAACAAAGACCAAGTAATTGAAAACCATGAGAGTTTGAAGTTCTGGGATTTCTTTGAATAGAATAGAAGACTCTTTCCAAGAGTTTTCTAGACAAAATATAATATAAATTCAAATGAAAAATAGTCACCCTTTAGCTTGAGGATCATAACATGTAGTTAATCATCCGGTTTATTATACTTGTATTTGATAACTCAATTAACTCCTGTGTCAATAGCAAGTTAATCTGAAGGTAAAGATGGACTATAAGAATTAAGCACATGATTTTGATGCCTTTCTAGAAGTTGACAAGAATTGCCTATGCCGAGATTTAACCCGTCTACAAACAAGAAAACGTTTTTACAAGGCATCCAACCATGGAATTACTGTTCCATTCTTTAGATAAAGCACAATAATAGTGAAGATTGAAATGTGTGATGAAGATCTAGCCGGGGTACTTGCCTTGAACTAATGGATCTTTCCATGCAAGAGTCATCTGTGACATAGAAAGAACCCATAGTTATACAAAGTACCTTATCTTTGCTAAATGCATTCAATCATTTAATAAGTGAAATATAAAGCATAAAGAAAATGCACAAATATAACTTCTAGATAATCAATACATATTCATCACCTCTCACTAAAGAGTGAATGAGGAACTACTCACTCTTCATGGCTTGGAAAAAGTTAGAAAAATGAGTGATACTCATCCCTCCAAGTAGAGAACTTACAAGGTAAAGTACAATCAACGAAGAGCCAATCTTCACCAAAGAATAAGTGAATCACGTTCCACCCTTCACAGCTTTGGTAAAGCTCTAGAAAAGTGGAAGAGTTTCACTCTTCTAAGGAAGAAGGAAGCTTAAGCAATGGAAGTGAAATACATAAACAATGAAAGTAGAAGAAAGCTAGTCACTTTTGGAGGGTGGCCTCCTCAACCAACAAATGGAGGGTTACTTCCTCAACCAACAAGTGGAGGGTTGCTTCCTCAACCAAGAAATGAACTGACTCTCTTGATACAAGTAAATATAACATACATCTAAGATTAATCAAAATGAATGGGAGTCTAAGGCTCCATACAAACCCCTTACTAATTCTTGGTGTAGTCTTAGCCTACTAACCAAGCTCTAGCTCCCTACTTTACAAGAGAAAAATTAACCCCTTTTGAAGCTCCCCTAATGAGAGTATTTATAGGCAAAGGAAGGGGAGGGAGGAAGATAAGAGAGGATAAATGAATAGTGTATGCCGCCCAAGTCTAAGTGAAAACCAACTACTTTGCAGGCAGTCTATGAAGGACGTTCAAATGTGAGTTGACGTTAGAATGTTGTTTCTATTTTGGCTTTGTGGACGTTCAAACGTTGTCTAACATTCGAACGTGTCTTCTGTCTTTGCTTTTGGAGCGTTCGACTACCAAATGGGGTTTGACCTTATCACTCAAGTGGTCTGTGGTCTTCTGTGGAAACCCACTTCCACACTTCATGCAGAACTTGGCATTTTGCACTCATCACTCTAGTCTTCAATCAAATTAAGTGGACGTTTGAACATGAGTTGGTATTTGAACGTGGTACTCAAGTACCTCAGAGTCCTCTTTCTTGGCTGCAACATGCCATCTCTTAGCAGTCTGGTTTTCAAGTGGACGTTTGAACATTAGTTGGCATTTGAACGTGGTTGGCTTGGTCCAAGCTTTTTCAATTTTGCTCCAAAATATGCTGGTGTTGCATGAAAGTTTGATATACATCGCCTTTAGTCCCTTGTATAATTTATGGCCTAAAATGCCATCATTTAAACTCCATCAAAGTATAATTAGTCTTAAAAGAGCATAGTAATATGCTAATTTTAACTGCTAATCACACCTCCAACCTAAATATTGCTAGTCTCTAGTAATACAACAACAATTGAATGTGAATCTATTTCTAATGCCATTTTCATAGGTCATTCGGTTGTGTTCAGGTTATACAACAAGCCATTGAAGCACTAGGTTTACCCTAGTGGACGAGTGTTGTCTTGTGGGTAGTTTCAATGAAGCTACCCACAAACTTCAGTCGAACAAGAGTGTATGTAAGATTGTTGGTTGAAGTAAGTTAGCATCGTGGTCATTGAGACACCTAACCCTCAATTTCGACTTACATCCCACATGCCCTTCTTTCATAGGTATTTATTCTATGCAAAAATTGGCCTTAGTAACATTGGCATTTGGAATTCTCCGTGTAGTAGGAATGATCATTCTATTGACAAGAATTGTTATATAACAAACATCCCACTTTACCACCTTCCATTGTTAGCTTTGATTTCACAAACCTCTCTTAAAAGTGCTCTTAGCAAAAATTTGCTCCGGTTATAGTGACTTGTCTTTCAAAGGGCATGTGATTAGCAGATGGCCAGTTGAAAAATCAGTTGTATAGTTAGAAAAGGAGTGAAGTTGAAGGAGACAAACTAATCATGTTTTGGCATAATCTCATAGAGGAATATTGATGCAAATATGGAAATACTATTTGACATGCCCCAACTTTTGATTGACAACACACACATGCATAAGACTTGAGATCAATTAGGGCTTTATATAGGTTGTAACGTGGTCAGAGGTCAATGGCTAATGAAATGACGTCAATGGTATTCAAAAAACTATCTTTTCCTTATGTATTGTAGCACATCTTTTTCTTGCATTTCGATCTTTTTCCAATAAATTATATTTCTTTCTTTCATTTTTCTCATTTTTCACTGTCTTGGCAATTCCCTTTTTATCTGTCTTTTTTTCTTTTTTGGTTGTTTCCACTAATTGTTCTTTCATGGAACAGTAGCCACCATCTTCTTTTCTACCTTTCTTGCCTTTATGTATCATACTGATTTATGAGAGGGTGCAAGAAAATTAGATATAAAGGTATGTTAAGTGTATTCTCTTGTGGCTTGGTTATCATATGGGCTTTTTCGAAAAAGAATTTATTCATTGAATGACTCAAGCATGGATGACTAGGGATATTCTTTTAAAAGAAATGGCTAAGGCTCAAAGATAAATCAAAAGATGACCTAAGATCCTTTCTCAAGTATGTGCATATGTTTGTGTTGTATGAATAGATATGTCAATAGATTGCTTTAGTTGCATCAATCAAAGCAAATGTAATGAGATTATTCAAAGATAAATAAGTGAAAAACCTTTCTCAAGTAAACGTTGATCTCTTCTCAAAAAACATCGCAAGGCTCAAATCTTACCATGGTATCTTTTATTATCTCCACTTGTTATGTCGGGTTTTTTAGGGAATGTCGGTTGTATATCGATTCTATTTTCGAGTCTGATCATCTTGTACCTTAAGAATAACAAATATTGATGTACATTTGAAAATTTAAGCATAGAAACAATACCAGTTTTCCAAGAAATGCGGTATTGAGTCTCGGTTGCTAAGTTGTGTGTCGAACTGATCAAGAGATTAGTTACTTTAACAAACAATCTCAAAATCCACATTAGTTCCATCATTTATTAACAAATAACAATACAATGTTAATTCGATACATGTATTTAAGCAGATAAAAGGGTTAAACTGAATCATTCATTTCATAAACTATGATCATTTACATCCACATCAACATTGAAGATTCAATTCCACCACAGAAAATGACAAAACACCAAATCTTCCATAATAACCTATTAAAGAAGAAACATACACAAAAGACTTCAAAAATCCACAACAAACCATTAAAGAAGAACTCAATCAATGAAGAAACAACTACACCAAACCCATGATGAACAGAAATACTCCTCCTCACTCTCCTCCTAGTCCACTATCTGCACCAGCTCCACCCCTTAACAATCTAAGAATTTCATCCTGGTTAACTTCAATGCTAAGCATGATGTCCCATAAAGAACGTCGGGTGCTCATGCTAGGGCCTGACCCTTGGGGCTGCTCCCTCTCTGCCTCCGTCTCTCTTTCCTCCTCCCAGTCCAGCTCATCCTACACTTCATCAACTCCTTGAGTAGGGGGCACTTCTTGTCTAGTAGCCGGGGCACCACTGTGACCTTGGCTTCTACGGAAGAGGCCTTGGTCAGTAGTCCCATTGGCTTTTGAATTTCCATCTCAGGCCTCACCCTAAACCCATTATCTGTGCATATTTCAGTCACCAAAGTGGCAAAAGGGACTGCACTCCTCTTCACATCACATCCCTTCTTCATTTCACTCAAGATTAGTGATGGGAGGTCGATGCTATGCCCCTTTCCAAGTATATAGAGCAGACGGGCCATGTCAGATAAAATCTTATTTTTACGTCCTATGGGGGTGAAGTTAGACACCGCAATTAAGTTTAGCATCTTGTATTTATCGGTGAGCTCCCCTTGTTTTAAAAATCTCTTCACTTCCCAAGAAAAGTTAGGCATTCCGGTCAACTCCCTCCTAACCACATTTATTGCTACATTCTTTCTTGGGGGTTATGTCTGGTTTTACAAATGAGCCACTTCTTGACTCACTTCCTTTATATATGCTTCGTCTACGTCAATGTGGGTCCCCCTTATGTAAGTTTGGATTGTGTTATTGATGATCTCAGCATTTGAGTAAAACTCCCGCACCAAGTCAACAATGGCGTCTCTGCCATTTCGCAAAAACCATACCCAATTCCTCCTTTCCATATCCGCCAATATTCCCAACTCTACAAAATCAATAATCACAACATCCCTCTCATAAACTACTGTATGATTCTGGAAGAAATTTTCATACCTTTCTACCTTGAGGGCATTGGGAAAGCACATTCAATCGTATCCTTTCAGGCTGATTATTCAACTTTTGTGCAGTTTTGAGTCTATGAGGAAAAAGAGCAAGAATAGAACACTTGGGTTCTTTTTCCCTTGATGGCTCTGGTTCTTGTTCAATCATGGGATCGGGTTCCTTTTTTCTCACACATTCAGGCTTAATTGGTTCAGGCTCGACTGGTGAGTTGGCCGAGCTTGACTTAGGATTTGGAACATGTCTTTGATGGTCTTGTCAATCACCTTGCCACTTCTTAGTGCAGTGAAAACTTGGGCTTGGTCTTGTGGAGTTTCCACGAATGCGATATTTTCCACCTGAAATTGGCCTTGTGTTGATTTTGGTTGGGTAGAAAACTTGCCCTTCTCATGTGTGGCCATGGAATTAGTCAATTTTTGGATGTGGATTTTAAGATCCTCGAAACTTTGAGTGGTTTGGATTTTGAAATCAATAAATGTCTGGGTGGAACTATTGTTATAGTTCATTTGACTTTGCATGAACTGATTCAGTGTGTCCTCATGGCTCTTTTTTTGTGGTGGTTGGTATGGTTGATATGTGGGAGGTCCTTGAGGTGGTGGGTGTGAACTTTGTTGGTCATTCATGGGAGTTGGTTGTGTGTTTTGCCAATTGAAGTTCAGGTGGTTCCGCCAAGCTGGATTGTACGTTTCAGAGTACGGGTTGGAGTAAAGCTTGTTGAAGTTAGAAATGACATTTGTTTGTTCCAACAAAACTTCTTTGAATGCCGAAATGGTTGGCCACTCCTCAGTAGGGTGTCCTGTCAGTGCACAGATTCCACACATTTGTTCCGTGGAAGGGCCAATATTTACTTGATGAACCTTTTTCATCTCTAAGGCTTCAAGCTTTCGAGACAAGGTGGACATTTTTGCACTTAGGTCATCATCATCTTTCAAGACATACTTACCCCCTTGGGAAGTAGATGGTTTGGCTTTAACAATGGTAGGGGAGGCCGAGTCCCAGATCTGAGAACTGTTAGATATGGCGTCAAAAAAATTGAATGCCTCCTCTGGACTTTTATTCATAAACTCTCCTTGAGCCATCATTTCGACAAAATTACGTAGTCTAGTGGGCAAGGAATCATAGAAAAATCCTACCAAAGTCCAATTCTCAAAAGCATGGTACGAGCAGGACTGGAGTAGATCTTTGAATATCTCCCAATTTTCAGTAAAAGGTTTCTCCTTTTTTGACCAAAAAATTCATGATTTTCCTTTTCAGTGCATTGCATTAGTGCAATGTAGAGGAATTTTTTTTTTTTGAAAAATTCATTTTGTAGTGCCCGCCAGTCAGGTATTGAAAGAGCTTTTAAAGAATTGAGTCATTGTTTAGCTTTATCATTTAGAAAGAATGAAAAAGGTTTCATTTTGGCTAGCTCAGAATTGTCTTGAAATGTTCCACATACTTCCTCAAACTCTTTTATGTGCAGATATGAAATTTTTGTTTCGAGTTCACAAAATTGAGGGAGTAGTTGAACTGTCGCCATCTTTACAGTAAAGAGGGGGTGCATCTTCAAGAAAGATAGAACAAGAGGGGACACTATTTCTTGTGGGATTTAAGTAATCCCGTAGAGTTTGAATGTTAGGCATTTCCCCCTCTCTCACAGGAATTTCTCCTCATCTCTCATCATTTGTCATTTTACATTCACAAGAGTCTACTACTGATCTAGGCGAGGGTGGTTTTGGTTGATTTACAGATCCAGAAGATCCAGGGTGGTTTAGTGAGAAGCTTCCTCAGACATAAAATTAAAACAAATTTATGCACAGTGAATCAAGTATTTATACAAAAAAAAAGGTATTTTTACCTTTTACCTTAAAACACTTTTTATGGTTCTCCGGCAACGGCGCCAAAAACTTGGTTTAATCCAAAATGTGTACACCCAAGTGTAGGCAGTCAAGCTATAGTAATAATCCGGTTAAGTCCAGAGTCGAATCCACAGGGAACTATGATTGGTGTTCTGAAGTAAGCAGTGACAGAGACCAAATAATTAGAAACCTTGAGAGTTTGAAGTTATAGGATTTCTTTGAATAGAATAGAAGATTCTTTCCAAGAGTTTTCTAGATAAAATATAAGATAAATTCAAATAGAAAACAATCACCCATTAGCTTGAGGATTAAAAACATGTAGTTAATCATCCGGTTTATTAGACTTGTGGTTTATAACTCAATTAACTCTCGTGTCAACTGTAAGTTAATCGGAAGGTAAAGATGGACTGTAAGAATTAAGTACATGATTCCGATGCTTTTCTAGAAATTGACAAGAATTGCCTATGCCGAGATTTAACCCATCTACAAACAAGCAAGTGTTTCTTCAATGCATTAAACCATGGCATTAATGTTCCATTCTTTAGATAAAGCACAATAATAGTGAAGATTGAAATGTGTCATGAAGATCTAGCTGGGCTACTTGCCTTAAACCAACGGGTCTTTCCATGCAAGAGTCATCCATGACATAGAAAGAACCCGTAGTTATACAAAGTACCTTAGTTTTGCTAAATGCATTCAATCATCCAATAAGTGAAACATAAATCATTAAAGCATAAAGGAAATGCACAGATATAACATATGGATAATCAATAGATGTTCATCACCTCTCACTAAAGAGTGAATGAGGAACTACTCACTCTTCATGGCTTGGGTAAAGCAAGAAAAGTGAGTGATACTCATCCCTCCAAGTAGAGAACTTACAAGGTAAAGTACAATAAGAGAAGAACCGATCTTTACTAAAGAATAAGTGAACCACGTTCCACCCTTCACGACTTTGGTAAATCTCTAGAAAAGTGGAAGAGTTTCACTCTTCTAAGGAAGAANACCGATCTTTACCAAAGAATAAGTGAACCACGTTCCACCCTTCACGACTTTGGTAAATCTCTAGAAAAGTGGAAGAGTTTCACTCTTCTAAGGAAGAAGGAAGCTCAAGCAATGGAAGTGAAAGACATAAACAAGAAAACTAGAAGAAAGCTAGTCACTTTTGGAGGGTGGCCTCCTCAACCAACAAATGGAGGGTTGCTTCCTCAATCAACAAATGAAGGGTTGCTTCCTCAACCAATAGAGGAGGGTTGCTTACTCAACCAAGAAATGAACTGACTCTCTTGATACAAGTAAATATAACATACATCTAAGATTAATCAAAATGAGTGGGAGTCTAAGCCTCCATACAAACTCCTTACTAATTCTTGGTGTAGTCTAAGTTTACTAACCAATCTCTAGCTCCCTACTTTACAAGAGAAAAATTGCCCCCCTTTGAAGCNATTCTTGGTGTAGTCTAAGCTTACTAACCAATCTCTAGCTCCCTACTTTACAAGAGAAAAATTGCCCCCCTTTGAAGCTCCCCTAATGGGAGTATTTATAGGCAAGGAAGGGGAAGGGGAAAGATAAGAGAGGATGAATAAATAGTGTATGCCACCCAAGTCTAAGTAAAAACCAACTACTATGCAGGGCAGTCTGTGGAGGACGTTTGAACGTGAGTTGATGTTCGAACGTTGTTTCTATTTTGGCTTTATGGACGTGCGATTGTTGTGTGACATTCGAACATGTCTTCTACCTTTGCTTTTGGGGTGTTCGAATGCCAAATGGGGTTTGACCATATCACTCAAGTGGTCTGTGGTCTTCTGTGAAAACCCACTTCCACACTTCATGCAGAACTTGGCATTTTGCACTCATCACTCTGGTCTTCAATCAAATCAAGTGGACGTTCAAATGTAAGTTGGCATTCGAACGTGGTACCCAAGTACCTTATAGTCTTCTTTCATGGCGGCTACATGCCATCTCTTATCAGTCTGAGTTTCAAGTGGAAGTTCGAATGATAGTTGGCATTTGAACGTGGTTGGCTTGGTCCAAGCTTTTCCAATTTTGCTCCAGAATATGCTAGAGTTGCATGAAAGTTTGATATTCATCGTCTTTAGTCCCTTGTACAATTTATGGCCTGAAATGCCATCATTTAAACTCCATTAAAGTATAATTAGTCTTAAAAGAGCATAGTAATATGCTAATTTTAACTACTAATCAGTTGTGATGCCCCTAAAATCGGGGGTCCTTTGTCAATCGTTGACTATCTGTCAAATCGTGATTGTAGCCCAATCCAACATCACGTTAATAGAATCTCTTTAACTGGGATTGTTACCTACACATATAACCCATGTGTATTTTTGCCATTTGACCAACCAAGGTCCAATGTACAACAATTTATCCTTATTTCATGCCCATTTGTATCCTTGAAACCAAAGAATCCAAAGTCCAAAAGCATGGAAAAGCAGCTCCAAAGTTTCAAATTTTGGGAGAACCTACCGTTAGGTTTTGTCCACTGGAAAAGTCCTTCCAGTAGGTTTTGCCTAATAAACAAATTTTTGCCTGTACGAGATCCTACCGGTAGGTTTTGCCTAGATTTTCCTGTTTCTCATGTTCTTCATTTCCAATTCATTTCAAAACATATTATTTCCTTCCAACCCATGTATAATGAAGATTTTCATATTACACAAGGTCCATACCAACTCTATTACATTCATTTCCATGAATTTACATATCAAAAACAAAGTTTTCATAATCATTTACAAAAAACTCAAAATTAAGTCACATCTCGGCTTTCTTCATCCTTGAGGTCCCATGCGAGGGCCTTCCACCGGAACATATTCTGCACCTAAAATATTTTCCCGTATAGGGTGAGCCACGCCCAGTAGAATATTTTTTACAGAGGCTACTCCCCAACCTAAGTGCATATGCAATGCTGCTCACAAATAACATTTAACAAGCAACAACCGTGCAATCAAGATCAAGCAAGTCTATATTAGAATCTAACATGTTATGCCATGATATGAAATAACACCCACTCATGCAACTCAACCTGACCCCTCCCTGGCTCCTTTCACCCATGCAATGCTATGAGTATAAAACTGGGCTTCCCAAGCCCCTGCTATTGGCGTTACACACCCAATGATTATTTTAAAAGAAATCTTCGGGTCTTTCCTGGGGTGGGTTTCTATGAACTTCCACCAACGGCACCCAACCGACAAGGAATTTATTGACTTGCACCAATGGTTCCGTGTACACTGACACACTTTATGGGCTGTTATACCAATGGAGTGAGCATTCAATCACTGGGTCTCTCACCTGAGGAATTGTCTAGCCCTTCTTGCTAACCTCGACCCAATTCTTTTTCCATGCAACCATATGACTCTATCAGATCTTCGATCCAACTTTTTCGAGCCCACCCATCATCCACCTACGTGGTGTTTGATGTCAACTATACACACACACACCCACACACATGTCTATGGATGCGGTTCTTCTGTGCAAATGCAATGTAATGCACCAATGCAATGCAATGTAACTTAGTGTATATATGTTGATCTAGAAATGGTGCATTACATTGCATTTGACCAAGGATGTATCCTTCATCTAGCAACGTTGCATTACATTGTATTGGTCACAAATGGTGAACTGCCCATCACTCTAGCCATCCCTAACAACACTATACTCATCATGGAAGCAAAGAAAATCAAGCCAAACATCCAAGAAAACCAAGAACCAACACTCAAAGAAACAAGAATTTGAACATTCTTCATAGCCATTGACAAAATCCCCCTTTGAATCCAAAGGTCAATGGAGTTATTTGATGGATTGGAGGAGTATGTAGGGTAGCCTAAGGATTTTTGTAACCTTAGGAAGGGTTTGTTAAGAGGGAATGCGTCTTTGTGTATCAAAAGAATGAAATGAAACAACCAGTTAAACTTCCCTTTAATTTTTTCAGACAGAACAGAGTTTTGTTGGTAGGAAGAACATTTCGACCTACCGATAGCTTTGAACAAAATTTCAATTTTTTTTAAATCTCTTTCTCTTTTTTTAGGATTAAATTAAAAACTAAATAAAAACCTAAATCCTATGAGTCAAAAAAAATGTACCCACAATAGTCTTAAATCATATTCCATATGTGCAAAAAAAAAAAATCAAAGTATATGCAATGCAATTTATTCCCCAAAAGACATATACAATGAAAAGGAATTTAAAGCATAATAAATAATCTAACAAATCAAAAGATTAAACTAAAAACAAATAAATACTTTTGTGAGCAATCATAAATGCATTTGGCCTATTTACTAAGCCGTTAAACCCCTAGGTTACCCCTAGCGAGAGAAGGTACCTACAAACTTCAATTTATCTATCCAAAGTACAATATTATTCCATAATTACTTATGAATTTAAAGACATGTCACATCCACTCAAAATTAATCCACACATAGCTCCCTCACAAGCTGAAATGCTATGTAAGAGTATTTACAATCATGTTATTATCCCAAACTCGTGTGTGACAATTTAAGAGATGTATCTAACAAAATTCATATTCCTATATTCTTTTCAAGGCTAGTTTCAATGCCAATCTCACCAAGGTTTTCTCACTCATAAATGAAAAATCTTTGACTGTAGTAACTATTTCACTCATAACTAAATATGAAAATCGAAAATATGTAGTCAAATCTAGTTATACTCACATATATCTTTACAATGAAAAGCATAAATGAAATAAAATGACCTTGGCATAATGTCAAGAGTGAATGTTAAAAGACATAAAAGCATAAATCTCTTAGTCATCAAAGCATACACATTCATCCACACTCTCTAAAATAAAATAGGACTTTGTCTGATTGTAACGTGATCTTGGGTGCAGGTTAAAGAAATGAAGGGTAATAAGGATTCAAAAGAATTTATCCCATGGACAAATTCTTTATTAAACACTTACACTGCTCTTTGATAAGAGCATATATCCTTCATTTTTTCTTCAAATAGCCATTGGCTTCCACATACACTCTTTTTTCCAAATTTTTCAGCAATTTGACCATTTCTTTTGAAGTTCTAACTCTTTTTTTCTTAACTTCCTAAAACCATTTTTCTTTAGTTGTTTCATCATCCTTCTACCTTTTTATTTAATTCATGATTGAGCATCCCACCATAATTCCCAACATATAGCAAGTAGATACAAATCCAGGGACAACCAAGCTAAGCTATACATCTTTATCTTGGCTTGGTGAATATTTGTGGCAAAGAAACAAAAATTCAATAAAGCTAAATCATGGGTTCTAAGGTCAATGAATTGAAAGGATAGGCTTAAGCTCAAATAAAACAACAATGAAAAAAAATCATCTCTCAAGAAGCATGAAAGAGTGTTGCTTAATATAGAGATATAACCAACTAATTCACCCATATGCTCCTAATCAAGGCAAACTATTGAGATTATTGAATTAAATATTGAATTGAAATGAATATTTTTGAGTAAATGTATTTCAACCCTCTAAAAATGATAGGCACAAAACTTACAGGGTCTATATATGGATATCCACTATAGATGTCAAGCTTTTTCAAAGTATAAACCTCATTCAATAAATCACAACAAATTACATGCACATAGTGGACATAGTTTTGAGTTTCAAAAACATAGAATAAATTCCCAAAGAGCACTACTATGCAATCAATCTGAGTTTCTACTAGCGAATCTAAACTTTATAGCAATCAGAAACAATAGAATCCTAATAGACATTTTTTTTTTTCAAAAATTTTCAACTTTTAATTTTTTTTAGTGGTGTTAGCC
>CAUOFW020001169.1:1519057-1596787 GCA_963454935.2 Ilex paraguariensis
CCCCCCCCCCCCCCCCCAACCCCAAAACTTAAATTATGCAATTTCTTTAATCCAAAAGAAGTAATGCAATGACAAAAATGGAAAAGATAAGGCAATGAAAATACCTGAAGAAAAGCTCCTAACTAAAATAACTAGCTACAAAACAAAGAAGAAAAAATAGAAAAACATAAAAAAATAAAGAAATAAAAATTGAAACTACTACATATAAAAAGTTTTTTTTTGATTGAGGGATCATCCGTGCTCCAATTGCCCATTGCCTGACTCCCATCACGACTTGGCTCTTCCAATGAACTTTTTCTTTCTATCATGTCCACACAAATCCTAAGAAGAATTCAACAAATCAGTATAAAAAATAGCCTCGAAGTTCTCATCATCATGAACATAATTAACTAAACAAACTTGCAAATGATCAAAACAAATAGAGACTTATTAAATGTTTCCTTTACAATCTCTTCCACTTCCTCCACCTCACAAAATTCTCCCTCACCACTTGGATGCTTAACCACATGAAAAATATTAAATTTAGCAATCATATTTCCAAATGAATATTTCATGACACCACTTTGATAGTTTATTAATGCATCCCATGTGGCTAAGAATGACTGTCCTAAAATTATTGGAATCTACCTACCAGGGTTAGGAATAGGTGCAGTATCTAGAACTATAAAGTCAACAAGGAAGTATAACCTATCTAGCTAAACCAATACATCTTATACTATCCCCCTCGACAACTTCACACTTTGGTCTACAATTGGGAGTGTAATTGACATAGGCTTCAACTCTCCCAAGCCTAACTTCTTGTATACCGAGAAAGGTAGGAGATTCACACTTGCACCCAAGTCTAAAAGTGTTTGCTCGACCCGAGAATTCCCAATGATAATAACAATGGTGGGACAATGAGGATCTTGATACTTGGATGGAATATTGGTTCACAAGATAAAACTTACCTACTCTGTCAAGATTGCTTTCTTTTGAATATTTAACTTCCTCTTGAAGGTGCAAAGGTCTTTCATAAAATTTGCATAAGATGGCACCTTTCGAATAACATCAAGTATAGGAATGTTAGTTTTCACTCGCTTAAAAAAATCAAGAATCATAACATTGTTATCTTCTTTAGCAAGCATTTTTTATCTATGAGGTTGGAGTGTAGGAATGAGACATGCAATAGTATAAGACTTAACAACTCCTACAACTCAAGTATGTTACCATCCTTGGAGGTACCTTGTGTCTCTTTTCCTCTATGCTTAGAGACTTTAGGTAGAATGGTTTTTTCAAGCTATTTACCACTCCTAAGAGTGTTAATTGATTTAAGCTGCTCTTTAGTGCTTTTAACAATATTAGAAGTCTCGACACCATGCTGATCCTCCTGATTCTCTTGGGGTTGTGTTGGGAACATCCCTTTTTCTTGTTGAAACACATCTGTGGTGTTAGTCAAATTAGTTATCTAAGTTCTTATATCATTAAAAGTTTGTGCATTCTGATTCTTTATGGTTGGTTGATTTTGAATGAATTGATGCATGATAGCCTCTAGACTTCTTTTGTGTGGGGGCTGGTAGGGAGGTACAACAGTTTGTCCTTGGGGAGGAAACCCTTGTGAAGGTGGGTTCTAAACAAACCCTTGTGGTGCATGAAGACATTGATTACTTGAAGATTGAGTGGAACCAGACACTTGTTGACTAGAAGGGGCATAAGATATAGGGGCTGAAGGTGGAGCTGAGGCAGCATTTCTCCGATTGAAATTAGGATGGCTACACCAACCTTGATTATAAGTGTTTGAGAAGGGAGAAAATTATTGCCTCAGCTAGTTAAAAGCATTCACTTGCTAATGGAGCACTTCCTTAAAAGATGTTATGGTTGGATACTCCTTAATACAATGCTCAATCGACTCACATATCATGCAAGGCTCTTCATTCTGAGGCACACTAACCACCTCATTCAACTTCTTCACTTATAAATTCTACACTTTTCTAGACAGATGTGCATTCTTGGTTAATAACTTATCTTGATCTCTTAAAATGTATTTTCCACCCCCCGATAGACTGGGATGTAATATATTTATTTGATCGCTTAGTAGGATAAAAAAATATCCCATGATTGAGCATTCTCTGTTAAGTTCTCAAAGTAATCTAAGCTTCTTTAGGCTCTATGCTCAAAACTCTCCATTACACATCATGTCAATAAACTGGTGATTTGCAAGTGAAATTCATTCATAGAAGAAACTCACCACTTACCAAGGAACAAAACCCTGATATGGAATGAAATTTATGAGATCTTTAAACCTCTCATAGCAGTCATAGAACTGTTCATTTGGTTTTTCAGAAAATTTTTGAATTTGCTTCTTCAAAGTAGTTGTTTTATGAACGAAGAATTTGTTTTTAGAACTCTTTTTGTAAATCAGCCCAAGTCACAATGGTTCGGTGTTTAAGAGAGTTTAACAAAGATTTTTCTTTGTCTTTTAGAGAGAATGGAAACAACTTCATCCTCGCTACGTCTTCTCACACATTTTGGTCAAACTCCCAAATATAGCGGTAGGAGTTTTCCCTATCGCATTCTTGGATTAACAATAAAAGCTTGTGCCTACACCGAAAAATGTATACAAGAAGATGTAGAGGAGCGAGTAAGTTGGAGATGTTCTCTTATTTTCCTCATAGGAGGAACAAGTGGGAGATTATCCCCAACATTCTCAGGAGTAATGGGAGGAACCAAAGAAAATTTATTTCCCCTGTTCCCCTCATTCTGTGGATCATTGTTGTTTAACCCTTCCATATCTAAAGTGTGTGTGGGTTCGAGTCTAACAAGTTTATTGTGTACCATGTCTTATAACCATATGCAAAAACTAGAACTAGAATTAAAAATAAAATAATATTAAATTAAAAGCAAGGTATTGTAGAGGACGTACTTGGGCCCATGATAGAAATACAAAACTTACCTGACACTCGTCTGAATCATCTATTGAATTAGAAACGCCTTCCCTAGCAATGACACCAAAATTGATTCTATTCTAAAGTGGGTTAAATATAAATGGTTTCCCAAGTGGACGAAGCATCAGTTAATAACTCAGTCCATGACCAAGGTCGTCTCCTCAAGGAAAACGAAGGTTAAATTTGATCGGTGATAGACAAAGAAAAGTAAAGCTCTTGAATTTTCAAAAAGGGTTTTCAAAGATGGGTAAACTAAAGAACAATAATTAAAGAAAACCTGTTTATCGTCAAAGTTCATTCCACAATGAACAATGATTTTGAAGTAATTCTATAACTCACTCAAGATTGTAATCAATGCACTCAAGCAAAAAGTTTTCAACTAAAACCAATTAAAATGACAAAGATGTATTCAAATTGATTGATTAATTTTGAAAGAATTAAATTCACAATGATTGCAGTGATTCCAAGAATTCTTTATGCCAAACCTAATTGTCTACAGATAAGCAAGAAGATATATATATCACCCATGTTTTCAACTTTAATTATTTAATCAACAACATAGCTTCATCTTTGGAAAACCCTAGTTAGTTTGAAATCCCCATTCATGGATGAGACTCCCTCATTTGATCAAACCAAAAAATTACTACTCACTCATTACGGAAGTTAAAACAAAGGTAATTGAACTAAACAACGACATAATTGAAAGAGAAATTGAACTTGAATTGAAACCAAATACCTCCAATTAACTACAAAGAATCATAAATCATTACATAAAATAGAACCAACATACTCACCTTGCAAGATAGTAAACAACCAAAAATAAAACAAAGCTTGAAACAGAAGACAATAGAAGAACACTTGAAGAATGAATAAACCATAATTCTAATCGAAAGGGAAAAATAGAATAATGAACAATTGATTAATTGATTCCTCCCTTCTCTCTTCCTTAGTCTTCTTATTTATAAGAGTTATAGGATGAATTTTCCTTTTATTTTTCCACCAATAGGCAGCGTAGAAAGGCCCCAGTCATTCCCTTCCAAAAACAATTCTCACTGAATAAAAACACTGTTGAACTGGTAAGAAGCAAGTCCCAAACTACTGGTAGCAAAGTTATTGTTTCTCATGTACTGGTAGCTCTTCATAACTACTCATAGAGATGCTTTCTATTTTGAACCTATCAGTACTAAAGCAATAACAATTAGTAGAAAATTTTATGTTTAAGTTCTACTGGTAGGAATTCACTACTATTGGTAGAACCAAAATATGTTGTTTCATGAACTGATAGGAAACCTGCCTGTAGAACCAGTCTTTTTCCCAATTCTTACTACAAAAATATGTTGTTTAATTCGATTATCCTAATCTCCAAACACAAACCCAAACTATGTGTTTATGGATTTTAGAAGTTGGTGAGTGTCACTCTCCCTCGGGTTCTATGCAAGAAATGGGGAAAATTGTGTGTGTGCGTGTGCAAAAGTGCTCTCCAAGAGTAGAGAGATTTGCAATGTTGTGTTTTACATGGGATGGGTATTCCAAGGTCGTCTCCTCAGGGAAGGAAAGGTCAAATGTTTTTTAAGGGTGATTTGTAAAGAAATAAAAATTGAAAAATCTTGTGAATTGGGTTTTGGTGAGTTGTGTTTTGTAAAATATTCAAGAAATGCAAGGTTGGCTAATCCATAGAGGTCATTCCAATGGGAATGCCAAATTGACTCAATTCATTCAACCAATGGTGTCTCGGTGTATGATTGATTCATAGGAAGTGAAGGACTAATGTAGTTGTGTTGGACAAAAGCATGCCCCGTGACAATTCTATAATGTATCAAAAGCCACAACTATGTTTGCAGTCATCCTAGTCAAACCAATACTTTACACTATGAGGAAGAATGAAAGAGAGTCAATTTCACATACCCAATAAGAAATCCCTCTTGGATTAGCCAATTAAAGGTTTNCTGCAGTCATCCTAGTCAAACCAATACTTTACACTATGAGGAAGAATGAAAGCGAGTCAATTTCACATACCCAATAAGAAATCCCTCTTGGATTAGCCAATTAAAGGTTTAGCTATGCATGGTAAAGGCAAGAACAAAAATGAAAGAGAAAAACATGGTAATGAAATCAAACATGAACTTGCATTAATGTAAAGAGAAGTTTAAACTACAAAAGAAATAGCATTCATACACAAAATGTAAAGCTTAAGAGAAAATATCCAAATACAAGAAATATAACTAGTAAACCCTAGCTAACCTCAATACAACTTGAAATAAATGAGATTAATGTGCTAGAAAGAAATATTACATGTAGATCAAAGAATACAAGAATGAAAATGGTGAAGGAAAAGCAAGAACCCTAGCTTTCTCTTTCTACACTACTCCGCTGCTTAGGTAGCTTCCTTTCTCTACCCTTGAGTGTGTTGAGATAGGTTTCTTCTGGGCAGAGGTTGTCCAAAAAAGCTTCCAAAGTTAGTCAAAAGGCATGGACCCTTTCCTTTTTCAACCATTCCCTCTTTGTTCCTTGGCCACCCACTCTCTCATGCTTCAATCTGAATATAAGGGTTAGGAGATCATCATGGAGTGTTAAAAATGTTAGGGCATGATTTAGAGGACAAAAGGCGGGCCCCCGTGGTTGGTGGAGTTGTGTGGGGACATGTCTGGGCTTTTTGGGCAAGTTCTATTGGTAGGTTGTGGGTAACCTACCGGTAGGTATTTTCCAGTATGGTCTTCTATAGGTAGGTTTTGCATGTCTTCTATCGAGAGGTCTTGCATGTCTTCTACCCATAGGTCTTTTCATAAATTTTGATCCCACTATCCAATTGAGCTGAAATTTTGAAAGAAGATAGAGAACATCTTGATCTACAACTTTCATGTTTTGCACTTTGTCATATTTGAAGTGGATCATTGTAAAAATTGGGGAATACTAAGGTACCAATACCAAATGGTGTGGGTACTAGTACCTATGTTACCAGTTACTGATACCACATTGATTTCTTTCACTTTTAAGCCTCCAAATCCTCATGTAATGTGTCTATTTCTTCACCACTCATCTACACTTAGTTATAGGGTTCTGAAAGCCATCAATTACTCTATGATTACCCACAACATCAAAATTTCACATTATTCACAAATTTGACTAACTCTAAGTAATTAACTGCAAAGTTGGGTCCAAATGCATGTAATGAGGCTGTTAGATTTGCAATTATACGCACTTACCACTCAACTCCTATCTCCTCTAACTCCTTGCCAAAGTCTTCAAAAGCATCAAAGTGTATATAAAACCTTGTTCTTACATAATTTACCTATAATATGAATATTCTCTATAAAATAGAAAAATAAACTAAAACAAAGAAAATAGATAACTAATAGAGCTAAGATGAATGATATGAGACATAAAATATGTAATATTATACTCTCATCATTAGTTATGCTGATTTTGATTATGCGGGTAATCTAGATAAGAGGAGATTTCTAACAGTTTATGTTTTTACTCTGTTTGGGTGCACTGTTAGTTGGAGGGCAATCCTACAGTCTACAGTAACTTTGTCTACCACAAAGGCATAATACATGGTAGTATTAGAGGCAGTTAATGAAGAAATTTGGTTGAGAGGTTTGGTCTATGACTTGGGCTTGGAAGAGGAGGTGACTATTGTGTTTTGTGACAGTCAAAGTGCAAAACATTGGACTAAAAATCAAATGTATAATGAAAGGACCAAGAACATTGATGTTAGATATCAATTCCTTCGTGAGATTATGACTCAAGGTATTATCACAATGAAAAGGGTTGTTACAGCGACAAAACCAACAAATATGTTTACTAAGCCGATACCAGTGCACAAGTTCAATCATTGCTTGGACTTGATTGGTGTTTACACTATTTGAGTTGTACCCTTTGAGAAATTTGGCGAAGGCAACAATCAAGTTCATTTTGGTATTGAGGGCATGATAAAATACAAGTCAATGTGGAGATTTTTTATTTTGTGGCTCGTATCCATTTTAATTTGGATCCTATTTGTTTGAGATCCATCAAATAGACCATTCCTTAAATGCATTGGTTTACATTAGTTTGTTTTGGAACAATCTCAAGCAAGCCTTGTGCAACATGGCTATCCATTCAGATGTCTATTAAAACAATACTTGTTTTATTCCAACTAGGATAAAGTTTGTTTAGTCCAACAAGTTATGGAATATAATGATTGCTTTGAATTTGGAGTTGTTATGTCAATGTTTAACGTAACAATAATAATTGAGAAGCTTGAGGGGCAGTAGTCTTTCGACGGGAATTTTTGGCGTCGATGACTTTGCTTTGCTGGAGAACATTAGGTTTGCTTTATTTTGGGTCTTCTTCACTTAAGGAGTTTTGGGTACTATTAATATTGTAATAGTGTGATAGATTGTTAATGTTCTCTCTTGCCTTTGTTTTGAGAACTTTATAATCTCTAATCTTTAATAGTGAAATCTTAACGTTATGTTTCTTTCGCAGACATAGGCTTACTTGTTGATCTGAACCTCGTAAATCTTGTGTGTTCAATTTTTCTATTTCATTGCGTGAGTATTTTTCTTGTGGTCATGGTTTATATGACATCATCTTTAGTTGATCATTTTCATGTCATGGCCATTATTTTTTATGGACAAGGTATTGTGGATTCTTCAAGAATTGGATTTTCTTAGAGTTTAATTTTTCAGATTGTGTAAATTTTGATTCCCTTTCAGAATTTGTTTTTCTTTCCTTTTTTTTATTTTGGATTTTTGGGATGATTTGATAGATGAAGTTGTCTGCTTGGCTTCAAAGTTATTTTCTTAATTTTTTGGGTTTGTTTGAAAGTTGGAGTTGCAATTACTACCAAATGTTTTCTAATTAATGATGTTCCCCTTTGATTTGATACAATGTGGGTTATTGAATTTTTTTTTGTTAAATAGTACCTTCCAGGCATGAGCAATTTCTAGTTTATACAAACACCACAAAGAGTAATGCACAATAAAAGATGAAAATGAAATCACAACAGTGAGCATCAAAATAGTGATGATGAGTATTGGGTGGTGACCATGGCGGTGGGTGGTGACAGCAAGGGATGGTGTTGATGACAACCAGTGGTGGGAGTGCTGGTGATGGCGGAGGATAATGGCTAGAGGTGGGAGGTGGTGGTGGCAATGGCAATATTGGTGAAAAGTAGAGGGTTTTAATGGCGATGACAACTGATGGATAGTGGTAATGGCAACAAGTGGTGGTGGCAAGGTGTGGGTTTAGCAAATGAGTTTAATCATAATGTTTTATTTAATGGTAAATAAATAATTAAAATTTTCCATCACCACCAACACCACTCCACCCTACCATCATCATCATCAGCGCAACCACCATTAACCACCACTTTTGTGGTGATGGTGGATAAAATGATGGTGGTAGTGGTGATGACTGTGGTGGTTATGGTAATGATGAACGTGGTAGGGTGGTGGCAATGGCTGTGAGCTAACGACAATAATGGTAGTGGTGTAGAGGAGGGTAGTGGCAAATGCAGTGTGATGGCAGTGGTCACACATTATGTTTCCAATGGTAAGATAGGAATCTCAATGTATTCTAATACATTTTATGTTTATTCTCTTCCTTGTAGATCTCTAAACATTCATTATTGAAGGATTCAATAACATAAAATAGATCTCATTTGATGTTACATGCGCACTTTTTGGGAAAATATATACAAAATGAAAAAAGAATTGAGAAAAGGAAACCCAACCTCCCAAATCTTTCACAATAAAATTTATCACAAATATCAACTATCTTTTCATTAGTCGTAAGATCTGTTAAATACAAGAGATAAGAACTCAAGATAACTATTGAACTCACTACCCATGAAACCCATTAAAACTATACCACTAACTCAATCTCTACATAAACTCTTAGGAAAAAATAGCTAAAAAAAGCAACACAAAGTTGGCTCATAACTTCTATTTTAACTCAACCAATAACCCAGTGACCAAATCAAACACCTATTACTAACTTACAAAAATATAAAAAAATATGCCTGTAACAATCCATTCCCCCCTTTTAAAAACTTCATCCCCAAAGTTTGGTTTGTAATTTTGTTTAGAGAAAAGAAACCCAAGAGTTTCGGTTGAGGCACTATGATTGTGCGTGATGATCCCCGCATAATAAATAAATTGACAAATCTCAACCCTAATGAACTCGAGTTTACCTGGAGAGTCAAAGGTCCTGTAGCAAATGGGTGTTGAGAATTTGTAATGAATGGTGATGAAAACTCACTGCAAACTATCTGATCACCCTTGGGTTATCAAATTGAGTCCTGTCACTCAAAAAAAAGGATTAGAAGGGCGTCAGAGTGTTTTCTGGCGTGACCCCTCTGACGATAGAGTTAGTATGTGAGAGAGGGTTGCAAAAACATTCCTTGGGTGAGATTTTACGTACCTTAGACTTGGGTTTGTGAGAGCTATTTATACCTTCCTAGAGTTAATCATTGCAGACAGCTAGTTCCCCTTGGAAGGAAGACTCCTTATTGGCTCATTTGGAAGACAACAAGTGGTGCTTAGTCCTTGAGTAGTGAACCCTTAGAAGCTTCTGCATTTAATGCTCAGATCTCTGGGCATTTAATGTTCACCTTTCTAGTCTTGTTCAGCAGTAAATGAATCCATCCTTCTGCAGGGAACATTTAATGTGATTTGATTATGGTTGTGCATGCGCAAGGGCACTTTTGTCCATTACCCCTCCAAGGGGCCAACATTTCAAAACTTTATGCTTCGTACACCTTTACCATTGGTTATTGTACTGTCCTTTCTGCCATTCTGACCGTCTCGAAAAGGGGGAATCAATGATTGACAACCAATTCTACTTCCAAGTCAAGATATCCATCAAAACAACTTTCCATACTTCATTGACATGGAATACTTAGCAACCAGGTAACGTGTCAGGTGGTGAGTTCCTCGGGGGACTAGTGACAACGAGGGACTAGTGACAATGAGAACACATGTCAAGCAATGAAAGCTCCAGGGGATGAGAATGTTGAGGACACATGACAGTCACAGAGAGATCTAAAGGACCTCACGCTGAGGACACGTGTTGCCTCATGGAAGGTCCAAGTCTGCCACGCTGAGGACACGTGTCAATCAGATAGCATTTCAGGAGTCATGTATGCTAGGGACACGTCTTGCTTTATAGAGGGTCCAAGTCTGCCATGCCGAGGACACGTGTCATCTCCCAATCAATCCCTAAGTATGTCCCACGGTGATGGTGGCTTTATTGGTGCTTGATGCATTGTTGAATAATAATGATGCATGAGGTGAAGGGCTATGGTTTAACGTGTCTAGAGGCAGTGTATAGTGGTCCATGCAAATTTTAGGAGATTTTTTCCAATTTCCAATTTCCAATTTTTTAGAATGGTTTTCGATTCCTCCTCCTCAACCAAGTAGTAACTTCATGTCCAATTGATTGGCAATGTTATCTGACACTTGTTTTCACTTCAACGATTTTTGTGAGTTTGTCAAAACCTTTTTGCATGGGTTGATTTTGATCAATGAATCTCTTGAATGATTTTTCAAAATATTCATGCATCAATTTCAAAACCTCCAATTATGTTGTCATTACTAGATTGCTAGCTCTGATTCCAATTACTGCATGCAATTTTTTTGGAAAAATATGAACAAAATGAAAAATAGAAATGAGAAAAGGAAACCCGCTTTAAGGGGGCAGAATCCTCCGTAAGTTCACTTCGAGGGAAACCCGACCTCCTAAACCTTTCATAAGAAAGTTTATCACAAATGTCAACTGCCTTTTTATTAATCGTAAGGTCATTTAAATACAAGAGATAAGAGCTTAAGATAACTACTAAACCCATTACCCAGATAATTACCTAAGAAACCCATTAAAACTATACCACTAATCCAATCTCTACATGAACTCTTAAAAAAAAAANGGGTCCAAGTCTGCCATGCCGAGGACACGTGTCATCTCCCAATCAATCCCTAAGTATGTCCCACGGTGATGGTGGCTTTATTGGTGCTTGATGCATTGTTGAATAATAATGATGCATGAGGTGAAGGGCTATGGTTTAACGTGTCTAGAGGCAGTGTATAGTGGTGGGGTGAATAAGAGTTTAGGAGCAAATTTCCAATTTTTTCACTACCACAATAAGATGGGATGACGAGAAGAAAAGTAGGTGGCCAACTAACTTCGGTCTTCTCATAACAAACATAATCATTGCCTTCCATCATTTGGCCAGTGGGTTACCTTGTGCTAAATCCAAGCAAAAATGAAATTTGATGCCTGATTGACTCTATCTCTTCCCCTTTGATTAAATAGTGTTGAGTCTCACCAAAAAATCCTTTTTTCATTGTTAAATTCTACTCATGTGCTGTTTTCTTAGTCTTTTCTTGCATGATGGCCTTGTTACGAACCACGTTTCCTATGGACTGTGTCACAGACTCCACTACATTCTTTTTTATTGCAACACTAACAATCACTTTTCTTGTCGCTTTTAGAATGGTTTTCGATTCCTCCTCCTCAACCAAGTAGTAACTTCATGTCCAATTGATTGGCAATGTTATCTGACACTTGTTTTCACTTCAACGATTTTTGTGAGTTTGTCAAAACCTTTTTGCATGGGTTGATTTTGATCAATGAATCTCTTGAATGATTTTTCAAAATATTCATGCATCAATTTCAAAACCTCCAATTATGTTGTCATTACTAGATTGCTAGCTCTGATTCCAATTACTGCATGCAATTTTTTTGGAAAAATATGAACAAGATGAAAAATAGAAATGAGAAAAGGAAACCCGCTTTAAGGGGGCAGAATCCTCCGTAANCTGAATGATTTTTCAAAATATTCATGCATCAATTTCAAAACCTCCAATTATGTTGTCATTACTAGATTGATAGCTCTGATTCCAATTACTGCATGCAATTTTTTTGGAAAAATATGAACAAAATGAAAAATAGAAATGAGAAAAGGAAACCCGCTTTAAGGGGGCAGAATCCTCCGTAAGTTCACTTCGAGGGAAACCCGACCTCCTAAACCTTTCATAAGAAAGTTTATCACAAATGTCAACTGCCTTTTTATTAATCGTAAGGTCATTTAAATACAAGAGATAAGAGCTTAAGATAACTACTAAACCCATTACCCAGATAATTACCTAAGAAACCCATTAAAACTATACCACTAATCCAATCTCTACATGAACTCTTAAAAAAAAAATAGCTAAAAATAAGGTACACAAAGTTCACCAACAACTTTTATTTTACTCAATTACTAACCCATTGACCAATTCAAACTCCTATTACTATGCTACAAAAATATAAAAAATATGCACGTAAAAATTGTTATGAACCTATGGGTAGAACTTGTCCCTCAAAACCAGCTTACAAGAGAAGGGTGCTCAAGAGTTTATACACACACATCTAGGCTTAGTTTTAACCAATGTGAGATCATAACACTATTACACTTGAACACTCGACAAGCCAAACAGTAAAGAAAAAACTAGAAAAAATAATGTACTATATGAGATCTCATTCCATAAGATAAAAATTTGTTCAAAATAAATATTATCTTGCGTTCAAGCTCGTTACACACTTATATTTTGCTTAATTAATTTGATTCATATTACTTATCCATTTAATGCGACGTCGTCTGTCAAACCAACCAAAAGTAGACATGTGGCGCATTTTGTCAATAATGGCAGAAATAATGATTTGCTTGATATGATATGCTTACTTATCCATTTAACGCGACGTGCTCTGTCAGACCAACCAAAAGTATACATATGGCGCATTTTGTCAATAATGGCAAAAGTAATGATTCGCTTGATATGATATGCTCGGTCTTGGAGATTCATCAGGGAAGATGACCACTAAGATCCCCTCGGTGCCTATGAAGGTCTTTTGGGAATTTCATGCCAAGCAACGGTATCCTCGACATTGTCATAAGAAATGCACTAGGGTCTCTCTAGCGTTACCATAAACACCGACAATGGATCTTTGCGGTGTATACGATAGATTGTTGAGACCAAGGGGGTCAGGATATCGATAAAGAATAGACCAATGGGGTAAGAAACAATTTACTTTACATGCCAACCACGTCACTTGACATGTTGGAAGGTAGCAACCTAGGAATAAACAAAGGAATGTCCGTCAAATGGTATGGGCTCGCTATCCCATGTGGACAGATCTAATAGGATCATTGAGACCAATCATGGAAGATTTTTTTAAGGATATAATTAATGCTTGTCGTGAGCAAACAACAAGCGAGTCATAGGCATTTAATGCTCAGAGACCAAGGATAGGGTAGACATTGATCGCTCGACACACTATGTGATGTCAAACATTTACTCTTGTAGAGCGTGTTGCTTAATGTCAAATCTTATAGTGAATGCTCATCATGAATATTAATGATCAGTAAGTATTCGGATGCTGAAGGGTTAATGTCATTAATGCATGTTATAGATTGACATGCCTGTAAGGGATCAAGTATCAAGGTCAAACGGGCAATGTGTGATGAGCACACAATATTGCATATCTAATGGCCTCATTACATGCATTTTAACTTAACTTTGCATTTAATTAGTTAGATTTAGTCGAAGTTATGAATAATGTGAAAATTTTGATGTTAATTATAGTGTAAATGATGGATTTTAGAGCTTTGCAACTAAGTGGGAATGTGTGGTGAAAAGATGGACACATTAGATGAGGATTTGGAGGCTTGGAAGGTGAAGAAAGCAAGAAAAAATTCATTTGCATGAAAAGCTTCCAGAAGGTTTGGCCATAAACCTTTCGGAAGGTTTAGCCTACTGGTTTTCCCATTTTTTTTTGACACAGTACCTCTATTTTTCCCATTATTTACCATGATGCACATGATCCACTTCGAATCTGAAAAAGTGAAAAAAATGAAAGTTGTAGATCTGGATGTCCTCTATATTGTGTCAAAATTTGAGCTTAATCCAATGGTTGGATCTAACGTTAAGGCAATTTAACTAAAATTGGTCTTGAGTTGTCACCTTCTGGAAGGTTTAGCTGGAATAAACCGTAAGGAAGGTTTTTATTGACTATCAAGAAGGTTTTGCCCATTACACCTGTAACTCATGCTCCACTTGCTTAGGGGTCCCACCTATGATTCTCCCACTTGTCCCTTGACATATTCTACATATTTACATGCCTCATACACCCCAAAGTCAGCAAAAGAAGATGGAAGATGGGAGAGGAGGAGAGAGAAAGAGGGAGGCATGGTGGGTTGCAGGCTAGCCTTGTCCTAGCCTGTCCAAGCATCAACTCAGCCTGCTATGGATGGGAGGTCTGCTCTTACAAACTAGGGGAGCCTGATGGACGAAAATGTATCACTCCTTCACCATATATTCAACATTCCACAAGATTTTGAAGGGCCACCTAAGCTTAGGAGTAGCTCTAAGGAAGATGATGAATAGTAGCGATAGAAATTTATGTTTTTGCATCTTCTTCTCCATTCAGTTGTAGTAAGCTTTAAATATGTTGTAATCTTCATTTCTTGCACTTTAGTCTTAGCTATTTCAAGTGTATTCCAAGTTTAGTTGTATGTTCTTCAATTCACCATTACTGCTTTCAAATTCTTCATTTTCAAGCTTTAAAATGGGTATTACATATTTTTCTTCATAGTTTAAGATTTCTTGCTTTAAGTTAAGTTCTATGTTTCCTTTCTTCATTATGTCTCTTTACATTATGCATGTCTTTCCTTTGATCTTGAGTAGCTAGATTTTTAGTTGGCTAATCCAAGTAAGAGCTCATCTTGGGTTTGCTATTTCAACTCATTTTTTTCCCTCCCCTCAGTGTACGATGGTTCAATTTGACTGGGTTGGGTGTGGATGCGGTTGTGATTCTTCGATATTTCATAGGCCTGGTCACGGGTTATGCTTGAATCCTCACTTCCATCTCGTCCCTCGCTTCCCACGAATCAATCGTTCATCTATGCACCATTGGAGGAAGGTTTTGAGTTGATTTGGAATTCCCATTGGAGTGAAATTTTTGGATTAGCCAACACTTGTTTCTCATTTCATTTTATCAAGAACACAAATCACCAAACTCAAAGATTTTACACTTTCCTTTTTCACAACAAAATCACCTTCATATAATTCCCTTCTTTCCCTGAGTAGATGACCTTGGAATACTTTTCTAAGTAAAACACGACACACAAAAGTCTCTCTGCGCTTGGGGAGCATTTTTGTTCACACACATATACACATTTTGTACATTTCATTCTTCCACCATTCCATTGTCCGTTCTTTTGACATCATTCCCAGGGAGAGTGACACTCTCCTTCACACACACAACATACACACATTGAGGGATGATGTCTGGATATTAGGGATTACAATGGAAACTATCAAGCATTTTTTGGCACTGTTATTGGGGAAAGTTAAGTGTCAAGTTCAAAGGTGATTTTGGACGGCATATGTAAGTCTTGTGATTTTCGTCATTGGCCAAGGTATGTCATCTTATTTGTAAATATTTTGTTTTCATTTGTGTTTTGTATTATGTTTTCTAATTTTTATGAAAATGTGTTAATGCCCCTTATTTTGAAAATGTGTGTGAGATTAGTGATGAGTATGGGCACATCACTAGTGAGTGCCCAATTAACTATCCAGTTCAAGACTTTGTATGCGAAGGTTCAAATTCAATTTTGGCCTCCAAAAACTTTTACCCCGAGCACTATGTTACACCGAGTTATGGTTGGGAGAATGAACCTTATAATTTTGCATCTGATCTCACACCACCAAATGAATTTTGCCACTATCCAACATATGAGGACTCAACATATGAACAAGAATTGGAAAATATTTTGTGCGAGTTTATGCAATACCAAATGGAATTCAATGCCCAAGTAGTCTAAGACCTCGATGAATTGACTAATGCTATAATTGCTATAGATGAATAACAACATCTTGAGCATAGTCAATGTATTGAGGATGATCATTTCTATGGAAAGAAAATTGATGTTGAATCTCCCACCACTCTTGATTGTGAAAAATTTGATGAAGATATTATCTCACATGAGGCTAATGAGCCCAAGGTAATTTTTGCATCTAAGAGTGGTGTTGAAATTCACATTTCTCAACTTAAGGAAGGCATTGAAATGGAGTTAAGTGTAAAAACTTTTAAAGACAAATTGTATACTCCATTGTTGGAATTACATAAACTTACCTACACCTCCGTTTGGTTGAGATTTTTGAACCATTATCCTTTGTATTGTTGGATAGATTGGTTAGGAAGGGCATTTATACAACAAAAACATTTAAAATCAAAAAAATCAATGGGCGCAAGCTTATATTCTAATTGGAGCCGAATTGACATGAGCCCTTTTTGTTTTGTTTTCATGTACATAGTAGTTAGATTTCTTTTATTGGTATGCTTTTATTTTCATAATATTGTAGTGTAGCTTTTAGCATGAAATGTTTACGTCTTCTTGATTTGGACTCAATGCATTTTGAGCATCATCGTAGCAAATCTTATTGAGTATCATGTTTGAGTCCAAGTTGGGGGGGTGTAAACAAGCTTTTTGTGTTTTATTTTCACGTTAATGTATATTTAAAAAAAAAGGGAGTATCTTATTCCCCATATTACTTTCATTTTTCTCATTCCATGATTCCTTGTGCATCGCGGACAATGCATGGTTCAAGTTGGGGAGTGAGGTGCACCATTTACATTTTCCACCACTTTTTGTATAGAATAATGGAAAATGTGAATTTTCAAAATTTTGGACACTTTTTGTGGAAAATATCTAACATTGAACCATATCCCCCTATTCAAAGTGTGTGGGTTTAGTGATAATTTGATCTTCATTTTGAACTTTGAATACATGAACACATTATAGAAGTTTATCCTATTGCTAAGAGTATCACATACTTGTTTGCTTTTGAACTCTCCCATAAGTGCACCTTTAATGTGTAATTTGGACAATTTACAGATTGAGTTCACATTTAGTGCTTGACATGAATAGTGGAGATGAGTAAGAACCCATGTGAGCTTTAATGTCAATCCTTGTTTGGAGGGAACTTACATTTACTCAAGGAACAATTTTTCAAATTCCAAATTTGTTAAATAATTTCATAATGCTTGTTTAGGTTAGGTATGTTTGGGTAGTTAATTGACTTTGTCTAGAAATGTACAATGCTCTCCCATGCCTATCTAGAAGTGATCTTAGGCCATCCTTGATTTTTTTAGCCTTAGCCTTTTTCTTGAGAAAATATTAGCCCTAGTGCCGTGATTTAGCCTTTATTGAAATTCGTTTCTATGCCACACATTAGACCAAGTCAGAGAAATAATAAATATCTACCTTACCTTGGTTGTTCCTAGAGCTAAATATGAATGATCATAAAAAGAGAAGGAATTATGGTGTGAAAACTCAAATAAAGGGATAAATGATGTTGAAACTCAAGGAGTTCAATGGAAAAAGAATGAAAATCCAGGAAAAGGAAGAAAATGGGTGAAAAAAAGAAAATAATGATCAAAAGAAAAGGAAAACGTTAAAGAAAAGAAAGAAAAGAAACAAAGAGTGTGGTGAAGGTGTCAGAAGGAAAATCCCATTAAAAGGAAAGTGGTTTTGAAATAAAAGTCTTTCACATGGAACAACCCTCTTTGTTATCATATATCCTTCATTTCTTTTGCCTACATATCACCCCAAGGCCCCATTATAACCTTTGAAGTCCTAAATGATCTAGTGAAGCATGGGAAAGCCTACTTTTAAAGAAAAAGAAAACTTGATTTTGCTATCTAATGCCCTATCATTCCTTTCATGAGATTATTCCAAGGTTGTTTCATTTGCATACATGTACTTCGGTTTGTGCATAAGATTCTATCTCACATATACACCTGGAGAGCAATTCAAGATAACTATAGTGTGATTCTTTGTTGAGAGACACCCTTGGTGAATTTGCATCGAAGCTTAATTTGGATAGCCAAAGTAAATGTGAACTCCTTTGTGTAAATGTTTAAATTGCATGTCCATTTCACACACACACGAGTTTGAAAATGAATGTGTATGCAATAGCATTTAAGGTTGTGATTAGTTCGGGTGTGTTGGACAAGGCTATTGTTGACATCCCAGTGCTAGTTAAGATAAGGACATATGCATTTTAATTAAACTTTGCATTTAATTAGTTAGAGTTAGTCAAAGTTATGAATAATGTGGAAATTTTGATGTTTTAGGTAATTATAGGGTAAATGATGGCTTTTAGACTTTTGCAACTAAGTGTGAATGTGTGGTGAAGAGATGGACATATTAGATGAAGATTTGGAGACTTGAAAGGTGAAGAAAGCAAGAAAAAAATCATTTGGATGAAAACCTTCTAGAAGGATTGGCCATAAACCTTCTGGAAGGCTTAGCCCACTGGTTTTCCCTTTTTTTTTTTCACACAATACCTATGTTTTTCCCATTTTTTACCATGATGCACATGATCCCCTTCGAATCTAAAAAAGTGAAAAACATGAATGTTGTAGATCTGGATGTCTTTTGTATTGTGTCAAAATTTCAGCTCAATCCAACGGTTGCATCAAAAGTTATGGCAATTTTACTAAAATTGGTCCTGAGTTGTCACCTTACGGAAGACCTTCCGCAAGGTTTAGCCAACTGGAATAAGCCTTCCGAAAGGTTTTCATCGACCTTCTGGAAGGTTTTAACCAAAATGCCTAGAGCGCTTGCAACTCATGCTCCACTTGCTTGGAGATCCCACCTATGATTCTCCCATTTGCCCCCTGACATATTCTACATATATACATGCCTCCTACACCCCAAAGTCAGCAAAAGAAGATAGGAGAGGATGAGAGAGAAAGAGGGAGGCATGGTGGGTTGTAGGCTAGCCTTGTCCTAGCTTGTCCAAGCATCAACTTAGTCTCCTATCGATGGGAGCTCTGCTCTCATAGGCTAGGGGAGCTTTATGGACAAAAATGCATCCATCCTTCACCATATATTCAAAATTCCACAAGATTTTGAAGGGCCACCTAAGCTTAGGAGTAGCTCTAAGGAAGATGATGAATAGTAGAGATAGAAATTTATGTTTTTGCATTTTCTTCTCCATTTCAGTTGTAGTAAGCTTTAAATATCTTGTAATCTTCGTATCTTGCACTTTAATCTTAGTTATTTCAAGTGTATTCCAAGTTTAGTTACATATTCTTCAATTCACCATTAATGCTTTCAAGTTCTTCATTTTCAACCTTTAAAATGGGTATTGCATATTTTTCTTCATAGTTTAAGATTTCTTGCTTTAAGTTAAGTTACATGTTTCCTTTCTTCATTATGTCTCTTTACATTATGCATGTCTTTCCTTTGTCATGAGTAGCTAGATTTTTAGTTGGCTATTCCAAGGGAAACCTCTTGGGTTTTCCGTTTCAGCTCATTTTTCTTTCCTCCTCTCTGTGTAAGATGGTTCAATTTAATTGGGTTGGGTGTGGATGCGGTTGTGAGTCTTTGATATCTCGTAGGCCTGGTCACGGGTTATGCTTGGATCCTCACTTCCATCTCGTCCCTCATTTTTCACCAATCAATCGTTCATCTATAGACCATTGGAGGAAGGTTTTGGGTTGACTTGACATTCCCATTGGTGTTAAACTTTTGGATTAACCAACACTTTTTTTCCCATTTCATTTTATTAAGAACACAAATCACCAAACTCAAAAGATTGTACACTTTCCTTTTCACAACAAAATCACCTTCATATAATTCCCTTCTTCCCCTGAGAAGACGACCTTGGAATATTTTTCCAAGTAAAACATGACACACAAAAGTCTCTCTGCGCTTGGGAGCATTTTTGTTCACACACACACACATTTTGTACATTTCATTCTTCCACTATTTCATTGCCCTTTCTTTTAACATCATTCCCAAGGACAGTGACACTCCCTTCCACACACACACCATACACACATTGAGGGATGATTTCCGAACATTAGGGATTACAATGGAAACCATCAAGCACCTTGCTCGATGCCTAGCCACCTGATGAGATGAAAGAGACATCCACTATAAGCCAATTAGGGGCCCTCCTACCAAAGAGGATCGTACAAATGTCCTCGACAAGCACACTCATCCACCAAAAAAGTATAAGCAACACTCTTAAGAAAAAATAAATGGTACGCTCTCACAACCCTTCATTGAACATTGTGTCTTCTTCCCTCCTTAGAGACTAACTTAAGCATCGAAGGGAAGTCACCAAGCACACCTCCAGCCTCCCTTCTAACCCTTTTTTATGATCTCTAAGCTTTCATTGTCTCCAAGCTCGGGAGACTGCTATTTCAATATTGTGTAACAAATCACCCACACAATTTGGCGCCATCTATGGGAAAGCCAAGAACTTCCCTGTAGCCAACATGATTGTTAACACTAGATCAAGAGACTATGTGGATGAAAACCCACGTCACCAAAAAAAATATTAGTCCCCTCTTAGATGTATCGATGTCCAAGTCAATGTACCATATTGAAAACTCGAGCCCAGACCAAGTTGCTAGCTTGGAATAGCGACTTTAGATGAAAATCCCAGCACATTATACCCAGGCTCGTGGGAGCTAAGAATGGAACCCTTACCTCTGAGTTGGTGGACCTCATAGAGCAATGGCTGGAAGGTCGGTTTGAATAGATCAAAGAGGACATTATAACGTGTCGACATGGTAAACTGATTTGGGCATTTCGGAAGGTTGAGGACCCTCAATCACTTCTAGACTAGGCCTACCAAGACAGATTGAGATGAGATAATCTTTGACATCACCTTGCTCAAAAGGTGGAAAAAACCAATAACCCCAAATGGGATTGCCAACAGGCCTCGGAAATTGATGCCTTGAGAAAAAGGGGCAAACATCTAGCAGATGATGATCTCCATCAACGCCTCTTGCGGAGATAAAATGATGGGCTCGAAGAGGGTTCTATCCTCTTCGTAAAAGACGTCGACATAATATATAATTATGCATCCCCGAAACGCTAAAAGGAGTGTGACGACATAAGATCCCACTTAAACTCAAAGAAGCTCGAGAAGGCTCCCTAGCAACAAGGAGTTGATGTCGATGATGAACCTGCCCGATCCAACCTAGAGGCTCACCTCCGATAGTATAAATAACTTACATCATTCTACAACACGAACCCAAAGCTGTTGTGTTGGGTGTTCTTAATCAGCCTTGGTGACACTCATCTGTATCGGTGCCTAACGAAGAGGATCCCATCCACTAGGAGCAAACTAATGGTTCCTATTGACAAATATGACAAGGTGGAAAATGATTTGGGTATACAGAGGGGCAAGGCTCTAGCCCCAAGAAAAAAAGAAGAGCCTTGCTGAGGGAAGAGGAAAAAGGGTGGGAATGTGCCATCTACATCCCCCAATGTCATTTCTAGAAAGGCTAGGAAAGCCTTTTCTTGATCTTAATGAGCTTCAAAGAGACTCTACTCACTAGCAAGTAGGTGTGAAAATGACATATCATTATTACATGGGGTTTTTTCATGGTTGAGTTTGACTTTGTTTTGTAGATCTCCCTTTATTTGGTTGGTTGGTTCAGATGAATCATCATCTTTAGCTACTATTGGAGCCCTCTTGGATTGGAGTAGTCTACTACAAGAGTGGGATATTGATGAGGTGTTTTCATTGGGAGGAAAGCACGATGCCCAAGCAATATCATTTCATCTATATCACAAGTATAGGGATGCCAAGCTTCTCGTGGCCGGTGAACTAGCCCCTGTAGACTCTCATTGAATTATAGCAAGCATGAGGCATTTTTTTGAATTTATGGGCATAAATTTATTAGTGTATTTTACCTATAAATGGGGCAGTGTTCACTTGTACAAACAACCAAGAATGCCCTTTTTGGTGAGTTCATCAACTGGGATGCTTACAAGGAGGGAGATCGAGTGCTTGGAACAAAAGGAAATCGATGGTATCCATCATTCTGTTAGCGGGATCCATCAATTTGCTAATAGATTTTGTGGTTATCAACTCTGATTCCCTACACAATACGATTAGGGGAAGGTGATTAGCACAAAACATTGCATATTTCATGTGCTAATACGTTCCTTTCTCACTTGCTTTTGGGGATTAAATGAGTGGAATTGTGCTATTTGAGCTATTAACAAAGATTTGTGGTATTTTCAAATAAAATGTATTAAATGGTGCTTCTTAAAGCCTCCTCTTATGATTTGAGGTGAATGATAAAGAAGGGATGGCTTGATGATAGTTTTGGAGGTGAGAAAACCAAAGAATCAGCAAAAATAGGGCAAGGCATATCGGTAGGCCATACCGGTATGTTTCAGCTACTGGAGTTTGACATACCGGTATGTTTCGGCTACTGGAGTTTGACATACCGGTATGTCATACCAGTAGGGTGTTCTAATACAGCCCCAAATTCTACATATCAGGCTCTGCCATTTTGAGGGTCCCACCAGTCATCCTCCTACCTATTCCTGACATGTCTTGCACAATGAACATCCGTAATGCATCTCTTCATGGACTTTTGAGGACTTGATCATAAATTAGGAGAGAAGAGAGAGAATGTGCTGGGTGTGCAGGCTATGTCTGCAACACTCTCTCCGGTCCACTCTCTTGGCAGCCCTATGGATGGAGATCACATACAGACTTGGGCATCACTACATGGATGTTTTGGACAAGGGAGAGAGTGCATGGTGATCATTATGCAATATACACATTATAATATAGAGAGAGAAGTTGAGAGTTTTACATTTTCTTCCATGCATTGTCTTCTAATTTCATGTAAGAATCTTCTAAGCTTCTTTTAATGCTTTTAATGTCATTGATTTCTAGTTTATTTTCAAGTTTATTCTTCTATTAAAGTTTCTACCATTAATGCTTCTATGCTCTTCAATTTCTTAGCTTTAAATGGGTATGAAATGCATTCTCTTTTAGTTTAAGTTTTCTTGCATTATCTTAGCTACAATCTTGAATTGCTTTAGAATGTCTTCCATTTCCATTGTTGTCTTTCTTTTAAGCATGAATAGCTAAATCCTTAAGTTGGCTAATCCAAGGGAGACCTCCTCTTGGGTATGCCATCTCAACTCATCCCCTCTCCTCCCCTCGTTGTACGGTGGTTCGGCTTCACTCGGTTGAGTGTGGTCCGGAGTGTGAGTCTTTGATATCCCGTAGGTATTTGTCACGGGTTATGCTTGGATTCTCACTTCCCATGAATCAATAGTTCATTTACGCACCATTGGAGGAAGGTTTTGAGTTGACTCGGTATTCCCATCAGAGTGAACCCTTCAGATTAGCCAACACTTGCTTTCCATTTCGATTTCATCAACATATAACTCACAAACCAAAATTTAACTACAAAAGATTTTACACCTTTTTTTAACCGAAATCACTTTCAAAATAATTCACACCCATCCCCACCCATCCCTGAGGAAACGACCTTGAAATACCTCCAAGTAAAACATGACACGCAAAAGTCTTCTTGCACTTAGGAAGCATTATTGCTCACTTCCACATTTAATTTTCCACCATTCTCTCGCCCTTTCTTTTGACATTATTCTAAGGGAGAATGACACTCCCCTTCACACACACATCATACATACACATTGAGGGAAGATGTTAAGAGGTTAGGATACTACAACGGAAAACATCAAGCAGAAGGACATGGCTAGCTACACGCACTCGACTTTGTGCATTCCTCCTACCACCAAAAGCTAAAATTCCCAATCCAAAAGGGATTATGTGGATCAACAAAGATCAAGCTTCATCTAAAAAATGTTTCTACGCTTCTGTAAAGGCAGAAGTCACCTCTAAGGAGAACTAGCTCGACCTCGAGAATTTGAGTACAATATATTTGGATCCCAATAAGTTTTTTCTTATCGAATCCTTGATGCCATTGGTAGAGTAGAAGATGATAGCTTCCTTTTGGCATGATTTTGATTTCTCCACAAGGGAGCTTCATAGGGTAAGAAATATGCGTCGGCTTTAGAGCCTAAAAAAACTCCCACAAAGTCCCTTTCATGCCTCGCCTTCGCTCTCAAAACTAAGGTTATAAGGAGGATAACTTTGGAGAATCTCTTGATGCTAAGAATATTGTGTGATGTCGAGAGCCTTTTAACCAGTATTAAAGAAGTTGCTCCAAGCTAGATGGATCCTTTCCTCCAATACCTATAAACTGAGGATCCTCTAATTTACAAATAGGAAACTCGTAAGGTCTAGCTGAAGGCACCATGGTTCTAGGTATCTACCTTACATTGGTTGTTCCTAAAACTGAAAATAAGTGATTGCAAAAGTAAAGGAATTGTGGTGAGGAAATTCAAGCAAGGGATGATTGTTGTTGAAACTCAAAGAATTGAAAAAAAGAAGAAAAGAATGACAAAAGAAATGGAAAGAAAGAAAAGAAACAAAGAGTGTGGTGAAGGTGTAAGAATGGAATGAGAATTCCATGATAAAGAAGATGTTTTTGAAATAAAACTCTTTCACTTGGAATAACCCTCTTTGTTATCCTATATCCTTCTTTTCACCTACCTCAATATCACCCCGAGGCCTCATTACAACCCTTGAAAGTCCTAAATGATCTAAAGAAGGCATGGGGGAAGCATACTTTTAAAGAAGAAGAGAAGTTGGTTTTGTTATCTAATGCCCTAACATTCTTTTCGTGAGATTATGCCAAAGTCGCTTCATTTACATACATGAACTTCGTTTTTGGATTACATGTGAGCATACGTTATTTTTTGTGAACAAAAATCTATCTCACTTGTACACATGGAGTTCATGTCAGGATATCTAGAGTGTATTTCATTGTTAAGAGGGATCTTTGGTGAGTTTTGCATTGAAGCTGAATTTGGCTAGCCACTTGAATGTGAATTATGTTGCATAAGTGTTCAAATTACTTGTCCAATTCACACACACATGAGTTTGAAAATAAATGTTTAGGTGCATACTTTATACTAGTATTTGAGACTATGGTCTTGCTCATGTGTGGTTAGTTCAATCGTCTGAGATATGTGTTATATAGCTCCATGCTTATAGAATGGGGGAATATTGTTCAAGTTTTTGATATTTGACATGAAGTAGGAATGCCCGTGTTTTTAATTATGTGACTTGCATTTTGGGTGTTCATTTTGATAGTTAAAGATAGAAATCCATTCTTTGTTCGTTGAATGCATCAAAATGTTAAATCACATTGCAATTTCAGATCACATTGCAATTTCAGAAATGAATTGGGCATGATGGTTCAAAATGTGGTTTATAAGTGTAGTACATTTTTAGGAGGGAGTAGAGGTCATAAATAGGGTAGTAGAATGTATAGGGTAGGTCATGAATTGGAAAGGAGTGGAGCAAGTTTGCTCAGCATGAATATTTTGCAAACAAGGCGAAGCCTACCGGTATGACTTGGCCACTGAAGTTCGACAAACCGGTATGGTAGGTTTCACCTGGAATGCCAAAAATTAGGGCTTTTAATCGATTTTTTTTGGGAAACCTATAAACCCCACACTTTTATCTTTATATAGGTATGTAGGTTTATATAGCAAGTTATTAATTCTTTTGAAATATTAATATGAAAAAATTTGGGAAATAGTAGTTAAAACTTAATTTAGCTTGCAAATATATGAAATCGTTGTAATAAAACTTATACAACTAGGTTTGATGTACAAAAGCATGTTGAATAAGCTTGGGTTGGAATTGGAAAGGTTTGGAATAGATTGGAAACGAAAAATGGAGGTTTTGTAGAAAAATAGACAAAACCTTCCAGAAGGTCGATGAAAAAATCTTCCGGAAAGTTAAGGTAAAAGATTTAACCAGTAGGCAAACCTTCCGGAAGGTCGATGACAAATCTTTTGGAAGGTTGATGAAAATGTATGTTCAGAAGAAAAACCTTCCGGAAGGTTAAGGAAGATGATTGTCCGGTAGAAAAAACCTTCCAGAAGGTCGATGACAACCTTCCGGAAGGTTAATGAAAATGGTTTGTCAAATAGGCAAACCTTCTGGAAGGTCTACGAACAACCTTCTGGAAGGTCTTCAAAAATCTGAAAATTTTAAGTCGCGAATAGCCGATTTTCCTTTCACTATAAATACTTAAAGACAGCCCTTTTAGCCCCATTTAAACACTAAAAACCATAGGAGACATTAGAGAGGAGTAAAGGAAGAGAAAAACACAAGATCAAAGGGGATTTCAACTTCAAGAAGATCAAAACCTAGTCTTTTTAAGAACATCAAGGTAGGGGGTTTTCTTCCATTCTTGTCCATTGAGGCTAGGGCAAATATATATGTATTATTTGACTCTAAATCTTATTTATTTGCTATGAAATCATCTTTTCTAGGTCGTTTGCAATTATTAGCGCGTTTTAAACAAAGTTAGGGTTGAATACCCATGAAATCTCATTTTCTTGATATCAAACCCTAGTTTTCAAAAGAGATGGACTTTCATCTTGATTCTTCCTTTGTTCTTGACTTTGAAACTTTAGTGCTTGGTGTTGAGTAATTAAATGAAGTTGTGATGATCTCTTGTTTATTTTTCTTAAATTGTTCTCTTGTATTACAAATTGTGAAATTGAGAACTTATGGAATTGTTGTTATTTGAGAATTTGGTTGGAATTCTATCTCTTGTATGGTTGTTGTGATGGACTTCAATTGCATTCGGGCACTGCCGTAGAGTGTTAGAGGTTAGTCTATCCCAGTGGGGCTGAGATGGTTTCCTAACACTTGTAGTGGTTTGTTGTTTGTGAGGGCAACAACTATTGTTCACGTAAGTTCGAGGCTGAGGGTATACATTTCTTGGGAAGGATTCATTGATGCCGTGGGAGACGTTATACGCCCTTTCTAAAAGTGGTTTGTGTGGTTATGATTGGGTGAATGAGGTAGAGTCGATGTGTAGATTCATAGGAAACAACCAACATACATGAGAACATGGGATTAAGGTTGTTGTTCGGAATTGGTTTCCAACAAGAGCTTGTGGAGGTATGGGACTCCACAAGAACTTGTTGGAAATGGTTATGGTTGGAAATGTTGTAACTTGGTTTTACTGTTCATTTAGATTATTGCGATTACGTACACTTGAGATCGAATAAATTGTCACTGTTTTATTTCAAGTTATATATGCTATTTTAAAAAATGAGACCGAACTGTTTTAGATGTTTTCCAAACCTTGTTCGAGTTTGGGAGGAAGGTTGCTACAGAGCTTAGTGCTCACCCCCCCTACAAACTATATTTTTTAGATTATGCGCTAAAGAAGAAGTTAGGAGTAGATGAACAATCACATTGGGAAGCTCCTATAGAAGGGAACGTGGATCCTGAGGGGGACGTCTAGAATTACATTCTCTTTTGTTCTAGACTAGGATATTTATTTTGAGACTATGTAAAGTCAATCCTTTTGTAATTTCGCTGCAAGTTTATATGTGATTCTTTTGGGATATAATTATCATAGTCGATCATATTCTTTTGGGATGTAATGACCATGGTTGATCTATTCTTTTGAGATAATATTGTAAATGTTATAGTTGATGGATGGAATTTCTTTAATGATGGAATTATTTAGTTGCTCTCATGATGTGAATGATTTATAGATTGTAATGGCAGTTGTCTGAATTTGGTATTGACAATTTATGTGCAAGTATACACGATCAACAAATAATAAAATGATAAGTAGAGTATCGTTCCCACGGAGAATTATTGGTAATAAATTCCAATACTAACTTNAAAAAATGAGACCGAACTGTTTTAGATGTTTTCCAAACCTTGTTCGAGTTTGGGAGGAAGGTTGCTACAGAGCTTAGTGCTCACCCCCCCTACAAACTATATTTTTTAGATTATGCGCTAAAGAAGAAGTTAGGAGTAGATGAACAATCACATTGGGAAGCTCCTATAGAAGGGAACGTGGATCCTGAGGGAGACGTCTAGAATTACATTCTCTTTTGTTCTAGACTATGATATTTATTTTGAGACTATGTAAAGTCAATCCTTTTGTAATTTCGCTGCAAGTTTATATGTGATTCTTTTGGGATATAATTATCATAGTCGATCATATTCTTTTGGGATGTAATGACCATGGTTGATCTATTCTTTTGAGATAATATTGTAAATGTTATAGTTGATGGATGGAATTTCTTTAATGATGGAATTATTTAGTTGCTCTCATGATGTGAATGATTTATAGATTGTAATGGCAGTTGTCTGAATTTGGTATTGACAATTTATGTGCAAGTATACACGATCAACAAATAATAAAATGATAAGTAGAGTATCGTTCCCACGGAGAATTATTGGTAATAAATTCCAATACTAACTTTATATCAATTCAATTTTATTTAAACAATTGGAATTGAACTATGGAATGACTAAATCTAAACTTAACAATCAAGGGTTGAATTTACTGGGTAAAATAACTTAAGATTACAACTTCTCCTAATGCTTCATATAAATCTTTCTAACTCTTTTTCTAGCTAATTGATCAAAATAAGTTGTTAACTGAGAACTCAATGTTATTTATCAAACCTCTTCCGATAGTTAGATAAAATTATCTATCCCAATTAAATTACTATATTCCTATGCAAAATAAGTTGGAATAGATTCATTAAGTTCAAACTCTCATAAAAGTTACACACGGCATATAGGTATATTCATATCCTATACACAAACCCAGCAATTCAATCCTAAGAAGAATTAACTAGACGTATGTTATCATATTCAAATCTATACCTAGAATTCATCTCTCAATTTCATCTAGGTTATCAAACTAATTGTTGGACACACAATCATATATTAATCACAAAATATGAAAAACAACTCATATAAGATCAATAAGAACTAAACACGAGAGTAGATTAATTTAACTAGACATAGGTTCCGTTGCAATTTTAATAAANATGTGATTCTTTTGGGATATAATTATCATAGTCGATCATATTCTTTTGGGATGTAATGACCATGGTTGATCTATTCTTTTGAGATAATATTGTAAATGTTATAGTTGATGGATGGAATTTCTTTAATGATGGAATTATTTAGTTGCTCTCATGATGTGAATGATTTATAGATTGTAATGGCAGTTGTCTGAATTTGGTATTGACAATTTATGTGCAAGTATACACGATCAACAAATAATAAAATAATAAGTAGAGTATCGTTCCCACGGAGAATTATTGGTAATAAATTCCAATACTAACTTTATATCAATTCAATTTTATTTAAACAATTGGAATTGAACTATGGAATGACTAAATCTAAACTTAACAATCAAGGGTTGAATTTACTGGGTAAAATAACTTAAGATTACAACTTCTCCTAATGCTTCATATAAATCTTTCTAACTCTTTTTCTAGCTAATTGATCAAAATAAGTTGTTAACTGAGAACTCAATGTTATTTATCAAACCTCTTCCGATAGTTAGATAAAATTATCTATCCCAATTAAATTACTATATTCCTATGCAAAATAAGTTGGAATAGATTCATTAAGTTCAAACTCTCATAAAAGTTACACACGGCATATAGGTATATTCATATCCTATACACAAACCCAGCAATTCAATCCTAAGAAGAATTAACTAGACGTATGTTATCATATTCAAATCTATACCTAGAATTCATCTCTCAATTTCATCTAGGTTATCAAACTAATTGTTGGACACACAATCATATATTAATCACAAAATATGAAAAACAACTCATATAAGATCAATAAGAACTAAACACGAGAGTAGATTAATTTAACTAGACATAGGTTCCGTTGCAATTTTAATAAAAATTTAGTTCATAATGTAATTGAAAGACATCATTCTAAAATTAAACATCTTAGAAAATCAAGAAATAAAAGTAAGAGAAAAGAATGAAAACTTAGTTGTACTCTCCAATCCGTCTCTAGTCTTCAAGTCCAATCTTCTTTGTGTTGATTTCTTCGATCCGTGTCTTCAATTTTTCTTCCAATTCCTTGGTTGTTCTCCAATGTTTTCAGCCCCCAAAAGTCAGAATATCTCATCCCCACACAAACCCTANAGTTGTCTGAATTTGGTATTGACAATTTATGTGCAAGTATACACGATCAACAAATAATAAAATAATAAGTAGAGTATCGTTCCCACGGAGAATTATTGGTAATAAATTCCAATACTAACTTTATATCAATTCAATTTTATTTAAACAATTGGAATTGAACTATGGAATGACTAAATCTAAACTTAACAATCAAGGGTTGAATTTACTGGGTAAAATAACTTAAGATTACAACTTCTCCTAATGCTTCATATAAATCTTTCTAACTCTTTTTCTAGCTAATTGATCAAAATAAGTTGTTAACTGAGAACTCAATGTTATTTATCAAACCTCTTCCGATAGTTAGATAAAATTATCTATCCCAATTAAATTACTATATTCCTATGCAAAATAAGTTGGAATAGATTCATTAAGTTCAAACTCTCATAAAAGTTACACACGGCATATAGGTATATTCATATCCTATACACAAACCCAGCAATTCAATCCTAAGAAGAATTAACTAGACGTATGTTATCATATTCAAATCTATACCTAGAATTCATCTCTCAATTTCATCTAGGTTATCAAACTAATTGTTGGACACACAATCATATATTAATCACAAAATATGAAAAACAACTCATATAAGATCAATAAGAACTAAACACGAGAGTAGATTAATTTAACTAGACATAGGTTCCGTTGCAATTTTAATAAAAATTTAGTTCATAATGTAATTGAAAGACATCATTCTAAAATTAAACATCTTAGAAAATCAAGAAATAAAAGTAAGAGAAAAGAATGAAAACTTAGTTGTACTCTCCAATCCGTCTCTAGTCTTCAAGTCCAATCTTCTTTGTGTTGATTTCTTCGATCCGTGTCTTCAATTTTTCTTCCAATTCCTTGGTTGTTCTCCAATGTTTTCAGCCCCCAAAAGTCAGAATATCTCATCCCCACACAAACCCTAGTATATATATAGCCTTAGGGTTAAATTTTGGGCCCAAAAAAAGTCAAACTTCGCGTCACAGATTAACACACGCACAGGGGCGCTCAAACTGGCACAGGGGCGCTGATTTGGACAGTGTTTGGGCGCTGGGCGCGCTTCCTTGTATTCTGCCTACTCCGGACCAGTCTTCGTAGAATCATCATAACCTTTTATACAATCGTCCGATTGAGCTGAAATTTTGATACAATACATAAAACATCCTGATCTACAACTTTCATGTTTTTCACTTTTTCAGATTCAAAGTGGATCATGGTAACAAAGGCAGAAAACCAAGGTACTGCTACAAAATGGTACGCTATAAATACTCCATTAAAATGCCCTTTAGCTTCCTCTTCAAAAATCCAACACTTAAGCTCCAATTTTGACCTTGTTTCCTCCCAAATGGTCATTCCTACAAAATAACATCAAAACACACAAAACGAATAAAAATGAACATAAAATAATTGAAAACTTACAATTTCATTAAGGCGAAAGTACTCAATTCGTAGGTATAAAACCCACTCATCAAATACCCCCAAACTTGAATCTTTGTTTGTCCTCAAGCAAAATACTCAGAACAAAAACAATAACAATTTACCAGCAACCTACTACTCAAACAATGGATCAATACAAATATGAATAATGGCCCCAAAAGTTACTACAAAAAAATTTAATTCACAGGAAACTTCAGAACAGTGCAAAGTCTATCAATTTAGCATACTCCTTAATTATACCTCTGGTCATGACCCTTTAACTACATGGACATATCCGGACTATCAAGCTAGTCATCACCCAAATAAATTTACGTAATCAAACGCTTCATAGGAGAATCTCAATATCAACTCTATAAACTTACGTTTCACATCAACCTCTACTCATTAAGGCAAATATATAAATAGAAGGACCAAATTTTTTTTCTCTCACTCTTTTTTCTCTTTCAGTGAGTGCATTTTATGCTCCATCTCACCTCCTATTGAGCGAGTGCGTTTTACGCTCCATTTCACCTTTTCTTGAACGAGTGCGTTTTACGCTCCATCTCGTTTTTAACATGTGTTTATGAATGAGTGCATTTTACGCTCCATCTCTACTCACCACATGCCCATTCTCTTTTCTTTTTTTTCTAACTTATGAAGGATCAAATCAAAATAATTTCCATAATTTTTTTTTTTTTTTACAACTACATCATAACCAATACTTTCCCCAAACTTATATGAATACCCCAATCCGCTTCGAATGATGCTTCAATAAGGTTTCTAAAGTTTCAATGATATCTCCCACAAGCAGTTAACCAAATAAATTCTCTAACTAATAACTAACCAAATAGATGGATATGTGCTAATGAATGAAAAGATCACAAACAGTGTAAAACCAACTAGTATGTCAAACTACAGACTCAACATGTTCATCAATTTCCCTTGAATTAACAATTGATTCCATTCATCATTGGCCATAATCAAATTCAATCAACCCATTGCTTAAGTCATTTTAAAACATGTTATCTAAATGCGTACCTAATAATGCAAATGCAAATATTAAAACACCCCTAAACTTAAATTAAACATTGTCCCCAATGTAAAAATTAGAAAAAATTAAGAAAGAGGACTTCCCTGAGACTTCACTAGGCAACATTATTGTCAGCGTCTTCGTCGGCGGACTGAGTAGGGAGTGTATTTGGGAAACATCAGTGGGCTATTCTTGGCTCCTAGTAGGGTTTTGTGGGTGCTCCAACTTTATGCTCAATCTTTGGGACCTGCAAGCAATTGACATACCAATTAAAATGCACTAACTAACTTAACTAACTACNATCATATCCGGACTATCAAGCTAGTCATCACCCAAATAAATTTACGTAATCAAACGCTTCATAGGAGAATCTCAATATCAACTCTATAAACTTACGTTTCACATCAACCTCTACTCATTAAGGCAAATATATAAATAGAAGGACCAAATTTTTTTTCTCTCACTCTTTTTTCTCTTTCAGTGAGTGCATTTTATGCTCCATCTCACCTCCTATTGAGCGAGTGCGTTTTACGCTCCATTTCACCTTTTCTTGAACGAGTGCGTTTTACGCTCCATCTCGTTTTTAACATGTGTTTATGAATGAGTGCATTTTACGCTCCATCTCTACTCACCACATGCCCATTCTCTTTTCTTTTTTTTCTAACTTATGAAGGATCAAATTAAAATAATTTCCATAATTTTTTTTTTTTTTTACAACTACATCATAACCAATACTTTCCCCAAACTTATATGAATACCCCAATCCGCTTCGAATGATGCTTCAATAAGGTTTCTAAAGTTTCAATGATCTCTCCCACAAGCAGTTAACCAAATAAATTCTCTAACTAATAACTAACCAAATAGATGGATATGTGCTAATGAATGAAAAGATCACAAACAGTGTAAAACCAACTAGTATGTCAAACTACAGACTCAACATGTTCATCAATTTCCCTTGAATTAACAATTGATTCCATTCATCATTGGCCATAATCAAATTCAATCAACCCATTGCTTAAGTCATTTTAAAACATGTTATCTAAATGCGTACCTAATAATGCAAATGCAAATATTAAAACACCCCTAAACTTAAATTAAACATTGTCCCCAATGTAAAAATTAGAAAAAATTAAGAAAGAGGACTTCCCTGAGACTTCACTAGGCAACATTATTGTCAGCGTCTTCGTCGGCGGACTGAGTAGGGAGTGTATTTGGGAAACATCAGTGGGCTATTCTTGGCTCCTAGTAGGGTTTTGTGGGTGCTCCAACTTTATGCTCAATCTTTGGGACCTGCAAGCAATTGACATACCAATTAAAATGCACTAACTAACTTAACTAACTACATTATTTCTATATAAAAAAAACTAAATTAAAAAAAATAAAATAAAACTTAGAAACTAAAATTTGGGTTGCCTCCCAATTTGCGCTTGTTTTATAGTCTTCAGCTTGACTANTTCATAGGAGAATCTCAATATCAACTCTATAAACTTACGTTTCACATCAACCTCTACTCATTAAGGCAAATATATAAATAGAAGGACCAAATTTTTTTTCTCTCACTCTTTTTTCTCTTTCAGTGAGTGCATTTTATGCTCCATCTCACCTCCTATTGAGCGAGTGCGTTTTACGCTCCATTTCACCTTTTCTTGAACGAGTGCGTTTTACGCTCCATCTCGTTTTTAACATGTGTTTATGAATGAGTGCATTTTACGCTCCATCTCTACTCACCACATGCCCATTCTCTTTTCTTTTTTTTCTAACTTATGAAGGATCAAATTAAAATAATTTCCATAATTTTTTTTTTTTTTTACAACTACATCATAACCAATACTTTCCCCAAACTTATATGAATACCCCAATCCGCTTCGAATGATGCTTCAATAAGGTTTCTAAAGTTTCAATGATCTCTCCCACAAGCAGTTAACCAAATAAATTCTCTAACNAAATAAGAGTCCTCTTTCGATGCACAACTTGCACCTAAAATGTTTCCCGTATAAGGTGAGACAATGCCCAGTAGAATATTTCCTTCAGAGGCTACTCTCCATCCTAAGTGCATATGAAATGTGCACATGCAACAAATAACCACCTTTTTCATTCCAAACAAGAATAATGCATTCAATGTTGGAACATGATAATGTCATGTCATGAAATGAGATGAGACTCACTCATGCATCTACTCCCGAGTCCACACCGACTCCCACCACACAATGCGATGCATATGTGTAAAGCATTTATCTTTGATGGAATACATCTAAAGATCACCTTTTGAAAACTGCAATCCAAGTTTTGCAAAACCCATTCATTCTTGAATGTTTCCCATCAAATGAATATATTTTAAAACAAATCCATGTGTCTTTGTTGGGTAGCTGATTTTTGGTGTCGCACCGCCGGCTTCGCATACCAATACACTTTTTGGACTTTTACCGTCAGAGTGTATGAACCAGTGACCGGATTTTTCACCCGAGGGAGTGTCTAGCCCTACTTGCTGTACCCAACACATGTTTTTCTTGCGACTCTATTGAACCTTGGTCCAATAGTACCGAGCCCAAGTTTTTCATGCAACCATGCAACCGTGCGACTTAATAGGATGTTTCATCCTACTTTCTCGAGCCCACCACCAACCACCAAGGATGATGATTGACCAACCATGCAACCACACACCCATGCTCATGGTTATGGATGTGTTTACCCCGTGCATATGCAATGTAATGCATCATTGCAAACTACTGCCATGTTCAATATGTAATGAATGTCATATGAACAATTTCAACATATCCCATGATCAATTATATCCAAACATATAAATTTTATGATCATCATAATGGTAACATATCGTTAAGCATACATCAACATAACATTACAATTGTAAATCACATCATAAGCTTATAATTTCACTTTACCACATTTTCCAAGCATGCTATTTTATCAAACACAACTTCAATCATTCAAGGTATTTTATCAAACACCTTCAAGGCACCAATCATGTAATCACATAATTCACTCATATTCATCGTATAACTCAAGAAATCATATTAAGTGATTTCTACCGTTGACCACCTGTCAACCCATGGAAAGATCCATGAATGTCACACAAACCGGTATCACACTAATAATATCCCTTTTGTCCGGGATTTTAACTCACACGTGTAACCCGTGATCCTTTAATCATTTAATTCAATCGAGGTCTAACACACCTCGATATATATCATTTGAAACCAAAGAACACATAGTGATGAGTGCAAAATATTGCATATTTGAAGGCCTCATTACATGCATTTTAACTCAACTTTTGCATATAAGTACTTAGAGTGAGCCGAAATTATGAATAATGTTGATATTTGGATGTTGCAAGTATTTATAGCATAAATCAAGTATTTTAGAACATTGGAACTATCTTGGATGTGTGGTGAAGGTATGACCACATTACATGAGGATTTGGAGGCTTACAACTTAAGAAATCAAAGAGGTATTGGTGTTTGGTAACAAAGGTACCAACACTAGCTCCCTCTGGTGGNCGTAGCGCCTTAGATGGTAGAGAGAAGGTGACTTTCTCTTCTTTTTCCCTCTCTTGCTCTCTCTTTTCTTTTAACGTGAAGAACAACTGACAATGGTGGGAAAGAATTCTGATTTTTTGCCCTTTTTATTGTCCCAAAATCCTTGGCTCACAATGTGCCACACAGCCCATTCTTTCTTGGTNTGTTTGTCTCCATTTTGACCATGATCTACTCATACTCTGGAAAAGTTAAAAACCCAAAAGTTGTAGATATAGATGTCTTCTGTATTGTGTCAAAATTTCAGCTCTCTCCAACGGTTGGATCAAACGTTATGACGATTCTACGACAATTGGTCTGGAGCAGAAAAGTGTACCGGCTTTTCTTCACCCAATTTCTATATCCNTGACAATGGTGGGAAAGAATTCTGATTTTTTGCCCTTTTTATTGTCCCAAAATCCTTGGCTCACAATGTGCCACACAGCCCATTCTTTCTTGGTCCATTTTAACCCCGAAACGATTAAATTTTGTCACGGTTTAAGTTTAAAATATTTTTATTTTAAATTACCTCAAATTTTTTCCCAACTTTTAAAATTTTTGCCAAAATCCCGTTTTTTGGGTCACCTGAGACTCANCAAACCATCAATTTCAAACTAAAAATTGATTATATCCTTTCTACACCAACTCCACAACCATAGGCAAGTAAATTACATAGTTCCATATGCCTACCATTTTTCCATCCAACCAACNGGTTTAAGTTTAAAATATTTTTATTTTAAATAACCTCAAATTTTTTCCCAACTTTTAAAATTTTTGCCAAAATCCCATTTTTTGGGTCACCTGAGACTCAACTGCCTTGAAAAACGTAAAAAATTTAACTACCTCAAAATTCGATGAAATTTGACAGGGTAACTAAATTATCGTTTTGCCCTTATTTTCAAAAGTTTAAATTTATTAGGTTTTATAGAATGTAACCACTTGATCTTGGACTCGCATAGTTAGCTCACCTTTTTGTACATCAATAAGTGTTCTCCCTATTGCTAAGNCTAGGAATTGAATCAAACCCATTCTACACATACTTCCTCAAGGCATAAAATAACATTTGCTATTTAATCAAAATTCACAACACACATGTTATACATAGCTCATGCTACTAACACATTCAATTTTCAAGGGATTTCACAAGTGATTCCCACATATCACATACAACTAGAAATTGACCTAAGCCATTTCTACACCTTTTTTCATTCTCATTTTATCTATTTCACATGCATAGGTGAGTGATATATATATACTCTTTAATAACCTACACATTTCACATACACTATAGGTAGAAAATGAACCAAGGTAGGAAAACCCCTACCTCTTTGAAGTGTGGAGACTTCAAAAACACCAAAACAAGCTCCAAGTTCTTGATTTTCCAAAAATTTGCCTTTGAATCTTTGGTAAAAATTGTTGTTTTTGGTATAGACGCGTAGCTCTCGACAAGAGCAGCAACTTTAGTTCTTGGCTTGTGTCAATTCGAGCACCGTAGCGCCTTAGATGGTAGAGAGAAGGTGACTTTCTCTTCTTTTTCCCTCTCTTGCTCTCTCTTTTCTTTTAACGTGAAGAACAACTGACAATGGTGGGAAAGAATTCTGATTTTTTGCCCTTTTTATTGTCCCAAAATCCTTGGCTCACAATGTGCCACACAGCCCATTCTTTCTTGGTCCATTTTAACCCCGAAACGATTAAATTTTGTCACAGTTTAAGTTTAAAATATTTTTATTTTAAATTACCTCAAATTTTTTCCCAACTTTTAAAATTTTTGCCAAAATCCCGTTTTTTGGGTCACCTGAGACTCAACTGCCTTGAAAAACGTAAAAAATTTAACTACCTCAAAATTCGATGAAATTTGACAGGGTAACTAAATTATCGTTTTGCCCTTATTTTCAAAAGTTTAAATTTATTAGGTTTTATAGAATGTAACCACTTGATCTTGGACTCGCATAGTTAGCTCACCTTTTTGTACATCAATAAGTGTTCTCCCTATTGCTAAGAATGGTCACCCAAGAATAATAGGTATTTCTCTATCTTCCTCACAATCCAAGACTATGAAATCAGCTGGAAAAATGAACTTATCCACTTTAATTAGAACGTCCTCAACTATGCCCCTTGGATAAGTGAGTGATCTATCAGCAAGCTGCAATGTAACATTTGTCGGCTTCACTTCATTCAAACTCAATTGCTGATAAATTGAGAGTGACATTAAGTTAATACTAGCTTCCAAGTCACATAATACTTTCCCAAAAAATTGACTAGCTATTGTCCATGGAATAGTAAAGCTACCCGGATCTTTAAGCTTTGGTGGTAGCTTCTTTTGAAGAATAGCACTACATTCCTCCGTAAGTGTCNTCCAAAAATTTGCCTTTGAATCTTTGGTAAAAATTGTTGTTTTTGGTATAGACGCGTAGCTCTCGACAAGAGCAGCAACTTTAGTTCTTGGCTTGTGTCAATTCGAGCACTGTAGCGCCTTAGATGGTAGAGAGAAGGTGAGTTTCTCTTCTTTTTCCCTCTCTTGCTCTCTCTTTTCTTTTAACGTGAAGAACAACTGACAATGGTGGGAAAGAATTCTGATTTTTTGCCCTTTTTATTGTCCCAAAATCCTTGGCTCACAATGTGCCACACAGCCCATTCTTTCTTGGTCCATTTTAACCCCGAAACGATTAAATTTTGTCACGGTTTAAGTTTAAAATATTTTTATTTTAAATAACCTCAAATTTTTTCCCAACTTTTAAAATTTTTGCCAAAATCCCATTTTTTGGGTCACCTGAGACTCAACTGCCTTGAAAAACGTAAAAAATTTAACTACCTCAAAATTCGATGAAATTTGACAGGGTAACTAAATTATCGTTTTGCCCTTATTTTCAAAAGTTTAAATTTATTAGGTTTTATAGAATGTAACCACTTGATCTTGGACTCGCATAGTTAGCTCACCTTTTTGTACATCAATAAGTGTTCTCCCTATTGCTAAGAATGGTCACCCAAGAATAATAGGTATTTCTCTATCTTCCTCACAATCCAAGACTATGAAATCAGCTGGAAAAATGAACTTATCCACTTTAATTAGAACGTCCTCAACTATGCCCCTTGGATAAGTGAGTGATCTATCAGCAAGCTGCAATGTAACATTTGTCGGCTTCACTTCATTCAAACTCAATTGCTGATAAATTGAGAGTGACATTAAGTTAATACTAGCTTCCAAGTCACATAATACTTTCCCAAAAAATTGACTAGCTATTGTCCATGGAATAGTAAAGCTACCCGGATCTTTAAGCTTTGGTGGTAGCTTCTTTTGAAGAATAGCACTACATTCCTCCGTAAGTGTCACTGTCTCAAAATCACCTATTTTTCTCTTCTTTGACAAAATTTCCTTCAACAATTTCACATAGTTAGGCATATTCTCCATTGCTTCTGCGAAAGGGATATTTATTTGGAGCTTCTTAAACACTTCCATGAATTTAGTGANTGTAGCGCCTTAGATGGTAGAGAGAAGGTGAGTTTCTCTTCTTTTTCCCTCTCTTGCTCTCTCTTTTCTTTTAACGTGAAGAACAACTGACAATGGTGGGAAAGAATTCTGATTTTTTGCCCTTTTTATTGTCCCAAAATCCTTGGCTCACAATGTGCCACACAGCCCATTCTTTCTTGGTCCATTTTAACCCCGAAACGATTAAATTTTGTCACGGTTTAAGTTTAAAATATTTTTATTTTAAATAACCTCAAATTTTTTCCCAACTTTTAAAATTTTTGCCAAAATCCCATTTTTTGGGTCACCTGAGACTCAACTGCCTTGAAAAACGTAAAAAATTTAACTACCTCAAAATTCGATGAAATTTGACAGGGTAACTAAATTATCGTTTTGCCCTTATTTTCAAAAGTTTAAATTTATTAGGTTTTATAGAATGTAACCACTTGATCTTGGACTCGCATAGTTAGCTCACCTTTTTGTACATCAATAAGTGTTCTCCCTATTGCTAAGAATGGTCACCCAAGAATAATAGGTATTTCTCTATCTTCCTCACAATCCAAGACTATGAAATCAGCTGGAAAAATGAACTTATCCACTTTAATTAGAACGTCCTCAACTATGCCCCTTGGATAAGTGAGTGATCTATCAGCAAGCTGCAATGTAACATTTGTCGGCTTCACTTCATTCAAACTCAATTGCTGATAAATTGAGAGTGACATTAAGTTAATACTAGCTTCCAAGTCACATAATACTTTCCCAAAAAATTGACTAGCTATTGTCCATGGAATAGTAAAGCTACCCGGATCTTTAAGCTTTGGTGGTAGCTTCTTTTGAAGAATAGCACTACATTCCTCCGTAAGTGTCACTGTCTCAAAATCACCTATTTTTCTCTTCTTTGACAAAATTTCCTTCAACAATTTCACATAGTTAGGCATATTCTCCATTGCTTCTGCGAAAGGGATATTTATTTGGAGCTTCTTAAACACTTCCATGAATTTAGTGAACTCCTTATCCCATTTCTGTTTCTGCAAACGTTGTGGAAATGGTACGGGAGGCATAATAGGTCTAAGATTACCTCCATTAGAACATGCAACTGGTTCCTCTTCTTTCTTTTCATGTTCCACGTTGTTGCTATCTTTTTCTTCACCCTCACTACCATCTCCATGTGATTGTTTTGGAGTTCCACCAACAACCTCAGGTAACTTTTTTCTGCTTCATAATGTAATAGCATTGCAGTGTTCCTTACCTTCCCTCTTAGGATTGATCTCCGTATCACTAGGTAAAGTGCCTTGAGGTCAGCTATTAATGGCATTAGCAAGTTGACCCATTTGATTTTCTAGGTTTCGGATTGATACTTCCATACTGTTTATCCTTGTCTCACTCTGTGCTATGTACCTGGAAAGTAGCTCCTCCAAATTTGACTTCTTTTCCTGTTGTGGTAGAGCTTGATTCTAAAAGCCTGGTGGGTATGATTGTCTTGGAGCAGAAATTTGGGCTTGATTATTGTTCCAAGAAAAGCTCGGATGAATCCCCCAACTAGGGTTATAATTATTGGAATTATTGCTATATTACTGCCTACTGAAGTTACCAATGTATTGTATCGACTTCGGATTAATTGCACATTGATTGGTCGGATGGTTCCCGGCACATAATTCACACACCAGTGCCACCCTCTGAATAGGCTGCACCTCTAAAGCATCAATCTTCTTTGTCAATGTACCAACCTGTGCAGCCAATGCAGTAACTGCATCCACTTCATAAATCCTTGCTACCTTTGGCTGATTGATCCTCGCAGAGGGCCACTGATAATTGTTAGTAGCCATCGTCTCCAACAACTCGTAAGCTTCATCAAAATTTTTTTTCATTAATGCTCTACCTGCAGCTGCATCGATACTAGTCCGAGTAGCACTAAACAACCCATTGTAGAATGTCTGAACTTGCAACCACTTAGGAATATCATGGTGAGGATATTTTCGTAGTAAGTCTTTGAATCGCTCCCAAGCTTCATAAAGAGTCTCATAATTATGTTGTGTGAATGATGTGATGTCGTTCCTCATCCTTGCAATTTTAGCTGGTGGAAAGAATTTAGCTAATAATTTTTGAGCTAAATCTGTCCATGTGGTAATAAAACTTGGCGGCAATGAATGCAACCAACTCTTCGCCTTATCACGAAGTAAGAAAGGGAAAAGTCGGAGTCTAATTGCATCTTTGGAAATCCCATTGTATTTGAACGTGTCGCAAATTTCCAGAAAACTCACCAAATGATCATTTGGGTCGTCGTTAGGCAAACCCCCAAATTGCACTGAATTTTGAATCATTTGGATGGTACTCGGCTTGATTTCAAAACTGTTTGCTTGAATTGCGGGCCTTTAAATGCTCGATTATATTTTTGTAACAAATGGCATAGCATAATCCCTTAACGATTTCTGTTCATCTTCAAGCATAGCTTCTTGGTTGTTTACTTCTTGATGCTATTTTAGCAAATTTCGGTACCTTCTCTCGATTTCGTCTTCGTACGGTAGTAGCTCCTGACCTTTAGATCGTGTTAGCATACAAAATTCAAGAGTGCATGCGAAAATAATTAAAACAATTAAAATAGAAATTAAATAAGTTTAAACTAAGATCAAATTGATTGAAATTAATATTAAAATAATTACTAGAATAGTTCCCCGACAACGGTGCCAAAAACTTGTTCTCCGAATTTGGTATTGACAATTTACGTGCAAGTGTACACGATCAATAAATAATAAAGTGATAAGTAGAGTATCGTTCCCACAGAGAATTATTAGTAATAAATTTCAAGTACTAACTTTATATCAATCCAATTTTATTTAAACAATTGGAATTGAACTATGGAATGACTAAATTAAAACAAAATCTAAACTTAACAATCAAGGGTTGAATTTACTGGGTAAAAGAACTTAAGATTACAACTTCCTCTAATGCTTCGTATAAATCTTTCTAACTCTTTTTCCAGCTAATTGATCAAAATAAGTTGTTAACTAAGAACTCAAAGTTATTTATCAAACCACTTCCGATAGTTAGATAAAATTATCTATCCTAATTAAATTACTATAATCCTATGCAAAATAAGTTGGAATAGATTAATTAAGTTCAAACTCTCATAAAAGTTACAAACAACATATAAGTATATTCTTATCCTATACACAAACCTAGCAATTCAATCCTAAGAAGAATTAATCAGACGTATGTCATCATATTCAAATCTAAACCTAGAATTCATCTCTCAATTTCATCTAGGTTATCAAACTAATTGTTGGCCACACAATCATATATTAATCACAAAATATGAAAAACAACTCATATAAGATCAATAAGAACTAAACACAAGAGTAGAATAATTTAACTAGACATAGGTTCCGTTGCAATTTTAATAAAAATTTAGTTCATAATGTAATTGAAAGACATCATTCTAAAATTAAACAACATCTTAGAAAATCAAGAAATAAAAGTAAGAGAAAAGAATGAAAACTTAGTTGTACTCTCCAATCCGTCTCTAGCCTTCAAGTCCAATCTTCTTTGTGTTGATTTCTTCGATCCGTGTCTTCAATTTTCTTCTAATTCCTTGGTTGTTCTCCAAAGTTTTCAGCCCCCAAAAGTCAGAATATCATATCCCCACACAAACCCTAGTATATATATAGCCTTAAGGTTAAATTTTGGGCGCAAAACAAGTCAAAATTCGCATCATGGATTAACACACGTGCAGGGGCACTCAAACTGGCACAGGGGTGCTGATTTGGACAGTGCCCAACACCCAAATTGGCGTTGGGGCTCGTCTCCTTGTAATCTGCCTGCTCCGGACCGGTCTTCGTAGTATCATCATAACTTTTGATAGAATCGTATGATTGGGCTGAAATTTTAGTACAATACATAAGACATCCTGATCTACAACTTTCATGTTTTGTACTATTTCAGATTCGAAGTGGATCATGGTCAAAAAGGAAAAAAACTGAGGTACTGCTACAAAATGGTACGCTATAAATACTCCATTAAAATGCCCTTTAGCTTCCTCTTCAAAAATCCAACACTTAGGCTCAAATTTTGACCTTATTTCCTCCCAAATGGTCATTCCTACAAAATAACATCAAAACACACAAAACGAATAAAAATGAACATAAAATAATTGAAAACTTGTAATTTCATTAAGCCGAAAGCACTCAATTCGTAGGTATAAAACTCACTCATCAATGTCGTCCAAGGTGGGCTTTGGGGCATTAGAAAGTTTTGGTATCAGAGCCTAGGCTTTAGGTCTTACATGGGAGCTATAGGTTATGGGTTACAACTAGAGATGTAGGATTACGTTGAAGGAAATTATTGATTTAAAACTTTTATACAAGCCTTATGCTTAGATCAAGACATCCTAACTATGTCTTGTACATCAATGAAACTAAATTTTGAATTGTTGTGCAGGATGGACGGTAGGTTTGGATGTGGACATGGACGAGATCATGGTGGCCAAGCAAACCCACCACCACCACCACCTCCCGATGTCATGAACGACATCTACCAATGCTTAAGGGAGCTCACCACTTTGGTACAAAACCAAAATGAAAATAACAACAACCACAGTGGGGGAGCTCATCCCCTAGCCCAAGTACCGGGCAACGGGGATGAGAATTGGAGAATGGTCGTTCTTTGAGATTTTTTAAGATAATGCCCACCCACTTTCCAAGGAAGCTCCAATCCCTTGGATGTGGATAGATGGATTCACCGAGTGAAGAAGATTTGTGACGGCATGGGTGTGGCCGATGACCTCAGGGTCGGCTTGGCAACATATCTATTGGAGGGAGAGGCCGACCATTGATGCACTCATTTAGGAGGAGTTCGACCAAATCTTCCAAGATAAGTATTTTTTGGAATCAGTTAGAGACAGAATGAAGGCAGATTTTCTTGCTCTACGACAGGGCAGAGAGCGGCACCATACCATTGCCCAGATCAAGCTGGTGGACAGAGACTTCAAACTACTCGAGGTGCTGGAGGCGTACAAGAGAGGATANGAGAGCGGCACCATACCATTGCCCAGATCAGGCTGGTGGACAGAGACTTCAAACTACTCGAGGTGCTGGAGGCGTACAAGAGAGGATAGGCACGGACCCACGCTAATGCTTTGCATGTGGAGGTGTCAGGCACTTTAGAAATAACTGCCCATCACTTCCACCCAAAACCAATCAAGGGACCGTTAGCAGCTCAGGCCATAGGCAGCTCCAATCAAGGGAGAGTGTTTGCTTTGACTCAACCGGAGGAAGATGATTCCAATGTCGTTGTGGAAGGTATCGTTCTTCTTTATAATTCTTGGGCTCAAATCTTATTTGATCCTGGTGCTACACATTCCTTCATACGCACTACATATGCTCTAAGTTTGGGTTTGGACTTTGGAAAGTTAGAACATGCCTTTAGTATTAACCTGCCTACGGGAGACTGGTTGGATACTAGAAGGGCGTGTAGAGGGTGTGTGCTTCAAATTGGGGAACAAGAATTAATCATTGAATTGGTTGTGTTAGACATGAAGGAGTATGACATCATATTTGGAATGAACTTGTTGTCTACTTTCCATGCAATAATGGATTGTTTTCGCAAGCGGATTTCATTTCAATCACCGGAAGGGGTAGTTTTCAGTTTCATGAATGATCAAAATTCTTCCTATCCATTTCCTACTACGGGTAGTAAATTCTTGAAAGCTAAGGCAGGGAATAGATTGAGCTTCTTAGCCAGCTTATTGGGTGATGATCATGATAAATCCCAAACCCAACGTGGTATTCATTGTGTCCAATTTTTCAAATGTCTTACTAGATGAACTACCTGGGTTACCCCCATAGAGAGAGATTGAGTTTACAATCGATCTATATCCGAGGACCGAACCCATATCCATTGCTCCATATAGGATGACACCTTTGGAGTTAAAGGAGCTAAGGAAACAGTTGGACCAACTTTTGGCTATTGGGTTTATCCGTTTAAGCACTTCACCTTGGAGAGCCCCGATCCTTGTTGTTAAGAAGCATGATGAAACATTTTGGTTATGCACGGATTACCGAAGGTTGAATCAGGTAACAGTGAAGAATAAATATCCATTGGCAAGGATCGATGATTTATTCGATCAGCTAAGGGGCTCTAAGTATTACTCCAAGATTGATTTTCGCATAGGGTATCATCAATTGCGAATCAAGGAGGAAGATATTCCTAAGATTGGTTTTCGTACCCGGTATGGTCATTTTGAGTATACAGTGATGCCGTTTGGATTGACTAATGCTCCAGCAACCTTCATGGATTTAATGCACAGGGTATTTCAGCCGTATCTAGATCAGTTTGTCATCGTGTTTATTGATGATATAATAATCTATTCCCAGATTCACGAGGAACATGGATGCCACCTCTCTATTGTGCCACAGACATTGAGAGAACATAATTTATATGTGAAGATGAGTAAATGTGAGTTTTGGATGAAGGAAGTGAAATTCCTTGGCCATGTTGTGTCGGAACAAAGGGTAGCTGTTGACCCCGTAAAGATTAAAGCCGTGATGAAATGGGAACCACCTAAAAGTGTGACTGAAGTACGTAGCTNGTTGACCCCGTAAAGATTAAAGTCGTGATGAAATGGGAACCACCTAAAAGTGTGACTGAAGTACGTAGCTTCTTGGGTTTAGCAGGCTACTACCAGAGGTTTTTGGAAGGGTTTTCCAAGCTAGCGATGCCGATGACTCGCCCTACGAAGAAGGGAGAAAAGTTTTTATGGACTCAAGCGTGTGAACTAGCCTTTCGCACCTTGAAGGAGAAGTTGACAGCCGCCCTTGTCCTCATTATTCCGAGTAGTAGGGAAGGATACGATGCGTACACCGATGCTTCGCTACGAGGCTTGGGGTGTGTGCTAATGCAAGGAGGGAAGGTGGTTGCCTATGGCTCTAGGCAACTCAAGGTTCATAAGCAGAATTATCCCACCCATGACTTAGAGCTTGTTGCAGTGGTTTTTGCTCTTAAATTGTGGAGGTGTTACTTATATGGGGAAAAGTTTCAAGTGTTCTCGGATCATAAAAGCCTCAAGTATGTGTTCACACATAAAGATTTGAATCTTTGGTAGAGAAGGTGGGTTGAGTATCTAGAATATTATGATTTCACACTCAACTACCATCCGGGGAAGGCCAATATAGTCACTGATGCACTTAGCTGAAAGTCTTGAGGTGAACTCAATGTTCTTGCAAGTAAATGGAAGATGAGGGATGCCCTTGGAGACTATGATCTATGGGTTGGAGAAGATAGATCTCGACCATGCCTATTCAACCGTGTGGCCCAACCTACCCTTCAACGCAAGGTTGTGGAATTGTAATGCTTAAATCCTGACTTAACGTTGATTCGAGCAAAATTGGAGAATGGAGAAACACTAGAGGGTTGGTCTTTGAGAAATGGAGAAATGAGGTATGGGGAGAAGCTACGTGTTCCCGATGGTTCGTCCATAAAGGAGGAGATACTTGGAGAGTGTCATTGCTCTAAGTTTGCTATCCACCCCGGTAGCACAAAAATGTATAGGGACATGAAGCGCCAATATTGGTGGAAGGGAATAAAGAAGGATGTGACAAGGTTCATACCACGATGTGCAGTGTGCCAGTAGGTGAAGATCAAACATCAAAAGCCGAGAGGATTACTACAGTCTTTGCCTATTCTAGAGTGAAAATGGGATCACATCACCATGGATTTCGTGTCAGGTTTACCACGGACGTCGTGTGGGCAGAATGCAATATGGGTTATAGTTGATAGACTCACCAAGTCTGCACATTTCTTGAATATGAAGACCACGAACACTCTAGAGACCTTAAGCAAGCTGTATATGTGCGAGATCGTGAGACTGTATGGAGTTCCAATCTCTATCATATTAGATCGTGATTCCTATTTTATGGTGCAATTTTGGCAAAGTCTACAACGAGCTATGGGGACAGAGTTATGCTTTAGCATTGCTTTTCATCCTCAAACAGATAGCCAATCCGAGAGGGTGATATAAATTATGGAGGACATGCTACGAGCGTGTGTGTTGGACTTCAAGGGAAGCTGGAGTGATCATATGTCGTTGGTGGAATTTGCATACAACAATAGTTTCCAATCTAGCATTGGCATGGCACCTTATGAAATATTGTATGGGAGACCATGTAGGTCACCGACGTGTTTGCTGGAAGCTAGGGAGAGCAGTTTGTTTGGGCCAGAGACTGTTCAGGAGACTACGGAGAAGATCAAACTCATCTGGGAAAGACTACGCACGGCGCAAAGTAGACAAAAAAGCTATGTGGATCGAAGACGAAGACCGCTTGAATTCCAAGAGGGGGACTATGTGTTCCTCAAGGTGTCACCCAAGAAGGGAGTTTTTAGATTCAGCAAGAAGGGAAAATTAGCACCAAGATACAGCGGACCCTTTGAAGTGATCATAGTGATAGGCAAAGTGGCGTATCAACTTCGGCTACCAGCTTAGTTGTCAGGAGTACATGACGTGTTCCATGTGTCAATGTTAAGGAAATGTCAATTGGATACTACACGGGTTGTGGATTTGGAAGATATTGAAGTTCAAGATGGAGCAACATATGAAGAACAGCCGGTGAAGATTCTCGACACCAAGGAGAAGGTACTACGCAACAAAGTCATCCAACTGGTGAAGGTCTTGTGGCAACATAACGGAATGGAGGAAGCTACATGGGAACCTGAGCTAGAAATACTAGAGAAGTACCCTTATTTATTTGATACTTGAGGTAAGTTTCGAGGGCAAAACTTTCTTTAAGGGGGGTGGGTGGATTGTAAATCCCACACTTTTATCTTTATATAGGTATGTAGGTTAATATAGCAAGTTATTAATTCTTTTGAAATATTAATATGGAAAAATTTGGGAAATAGTAGTTAAAACTTAATTTAGCTTGCAAATGTATGAAATCGTTGTAATAAAACTTATACAACTAGGTTTGATGTACAAAAGCATGTTGAATAAGCTTGGGTTGGAATTGGAATGGTTTGAAATGGATTGAAAATGAAAAAGGGAGGTTTTGTAGAAAAATAGACAAAACCTTCCAGAAGGTCGATGAAAAATCCTTCTTGAAGGTTAAGGTAAAAGATTTAACCAGTAGGCAAACCTTCCGGAAGGTCGATGACAAATCTTCTGGAAGGTTGATGAAAATGTATGTTTAGAAGACAAACCTTCCGGAAGGTTAAGGAAGATGATTGCCCAGCAGACAAAACCTCTCAGAAGGTGGATGACAACCTTCCGAAAGTTTAATGAAAATGGTTTGTCAAATAGGCAAACCTTCCGGAAGGTCGACGAACAATCTTTCGGAAGGTCTTCGAAAAATCTGAAAATTTTAAGTCGCAAATAGCCGTTTTCCTTGCACTATAAATACTTAAGGACAACCCTTTTAGCCCCATTTCAAAACTCAAAACCCTAGGAGACCTTAGAGAGGAGTAAAGGAAGAGAAAAACACAAGATCAAAGGGGATTTCAACTGCAAGAAGATCAAAACCTAGTCTTTTCAAGAACAACAAGGTAGGGGGTTTTCTTCCATTCTTGTCCATTGATGCTAGGGCTAATATATATGTATTATTTGACTCTAAATCTTATATATTTGCTATGAAATCATCTTTCCTTGGTCTTTTGCAATTATTAGCGTGTTTTAAACAAAGTTAGGGTTGAATACCCATGAAATCTCATTTTCTTGATATCAAACCCTAGTTTTCAAAAGAGATGGACTTTCATCTTGATTCTTCCTTTGTTCTTGACTTTAAAACTTTAGTGCTTGGTGTTGAGTAATTAAATGAAGTTGTGATGATCTCTTGCTTATTTTTCTTAAATTTTTCTCTTGTATTAGAAATTGTGAAATTGGGGATTTATGGAATTGTTGTTATTTGAGAATTTGGTTGGAATTGTATCTCTTATATGATTTTTGTGATAGACTTGAATTACATTCGGGCACTGTCGTAGAGTGTTAGAGGTTAGTCTATCCCAGTAGGGGTGAGATGATTTCTTAACACTTGTAGTGGCTTGTTGTTTGTGAGAGCAAGAACTATTGTTCATGTAAGTTCGAGGCTGAGGGTGGGTATAACTTTCCTGGGAAGGATTTGTCAATGTCGTGGGAGACAGTATACGCCCTTCCTAAAAGTGGTTGGTGTGGTTATGATTGGGTGAATGAGATAGAGTCGATGTGTCGATTCATGGGAAGCAACCAACATACATGAGAACATGGGATTAAGGTTGTTGTTCGGAATTGGTTTACAATAAGAGCTTGTGGAGGTATGGGACTCCACAAGAACTTGTTGGAAATGGTTATGGTTGGAAATGTTGTAACTTGGTTTTACTGTTCATTTCAATTATTGCGATTACGTACACTTGAGATCGAATAAATTGTCACTATTTTATTTCAAGTTATATATGCTATTTTGAAAAATGAGACCGAACTGTTTTACATGTTTTTCAAACCTTGTTCGAGTTTGGGAGGAAGGTTGCTAAGAGCTTTGTGCTCACCCCCCCTGCAAACTATATTTTCAGATTATGTGCTAGAGGAGGAGATAGGAGTAGATGAACAAAAACATTGGAAAGCTCCTATAGAAGGGAACGTGGATCCTGAGGGGGACGTCTAGAATTATATTCTCTTTTGTTCTAGACTAGGATATTTATTTTGAGACTATGTAAAGTCAATCCTTTTGTAATTCCGCTACAAGTTTACATGTGATTCTTTTGGGATGTAATTATCATAGTCGATCATATTCTTTTGGGATGTAATGGCCATGGTTGGCCTATTCTTTTGGGATAATATTGTAAATGTTATAGTTGATGGATGGAATTTCTTTAATGATGGAATTATTTAGTTGCTCTTATAATGTGAATGATTTATAGATTGTAATGTCGTCCATGGTGGGTTTTGGGGCGTTACAGAACCCTTCATTTACCTCTTAACTTACAGACCCCAAAACTTCTCTCTCTCTCACTCAAAAACCTCCTACGTTTCCAAATCACATCTGCCTCCTTCAAATCTGTCAAATCTCTATTCCTCTTTTTGTGATTTAGTGCCATTTAGCCTTTTGAAACCCTAATTGTTGAAAATCCTATAAGTCCAAATCCTCTCTACTTCCTTCAATCATTCCAAAACCTTCAAGAAGCTCTCAATGGCTCGTCATTTTGAGGTCGTTCATGAGGCTATAGACCCGATTGAGGATCTTCTCTTGATTTGTTTTGCATTATTATCTATAGGGGCACTGTTGCATTGCATGGCCCTAACCAAAAGAGTCGATTCCAGCTCCTCTAAACCCGAGGAGCCTAGTATTCCCAAGAGGAGTCGTGAGGAATTAAGCAGGGATCCCAATGAGCAGAGAAAAAAGGCCAAAAATGAGGCACGGTTCTAGTTGATTCAGGGGAAGAATGTGACATGCAAGCAGTACCTCATAATTTGCTTGGCCCAAGGAATGAGGTGGTCAAGCTTATTAGTGCCTATGGAATGAGGTTTTGGTTTGAACCTGTTGATGGGTACAATTTGTTAACGTGTAGGGAGTTCTACCAAACACTCAGGGTGGTAGAGGTGAACGAGGTGGAAGTCTTGAGAACAAATGTTCAGGGTAAGATGTTCGAAGTTACCCCTGATGTCATTGACCCTCCTAGGGAAGTATGAGAGACCACCTTCTTGCCCGCCAGTATATCCTCATAACATCACTCGAGCCAAGACCATTTCTGAGTTTGTAGAGTTGATGTATGGGGATCCTAGCCAATTCAAGGGGACAGTCTACATTGAGGGATTAAACCAATCTTATGGACTATTGAACAAGCTTCTTCATTATAATCTACTCCTGAGGGGGACCGAAAAAGACGCCAAATATGGAGAAGCTAGGAATTTTAGATGCAATCATGGCTGGGAAGATGGTTGACTTTGCCCTTTTCATATGGGAACTAATGAAAGATTTTATCTTGACACAGAAGCCTATGATCAAGTTGCCATTCGGGAGCTTGGTGACCCGGATGTGTCGGCACTTCTAGGCAAAGGCCTTTGCCTTTGATAAGCTCACTCCCCCTAAGACTAGGGCTATTGGCATGACTAGTAGTAAGAAGAGGAGGGTAATGAGTCAGGGGGAGCGATCTTGGACCATCCTCATCTGCCCTAGCTATGGAGCCTTCCATCCTAGGATCTTCTTCTGTTGGGCCATCCACAGCTGTACCACCACGCTCAATCCCTAAGCTCTTGGATGCTTTAGAGATGACAATGCATGGGTTAGAGGTGTCGATGCATGGTATTTCGTTAATGATGAAGGAACTATTCATGCACACATTTCCAAGAAGACCCATCATGGGAGGACCCACATTGCCAACTACTGACCCCTCAGCATCTGTCCCCTCTGCCTCCACAGTGGTTGAGGTGGATGATGATGATGATGATGGAGATGAGGATACGAAGGGTGAGAGCGATTCTGACAGTGATGATGACGATGATGATAATGGAGATGGGGATGAGGAGTAGGATGTTTTGTGGTGTCTGTCTTTTATTTTTGTGTAGGCTTGTACATAGCTTGGTTGGATTTGTTGGCCTAGCAAAAGAACCCTTAGGTCGTAGGCCATTTTGTCACTTTTTGATGTCCGATTCCATGTAACACATTAATGGAATACCACAATTTTTGTTTCTATCTGTCCAAGTTTATTTCTACAATTGCATTATGATTTGTATTTTGATTGTTTGGGTAAATTGTTTATTTAAATGGATTGTTGTATGTTATACTCTAGTTTCGAAAATAAACCTTGCTAGGGACTAGCAAAGCTCAAGTTGGGGGTGTGATTAGAACAAAACATTGCATATTTCATGTGCTAATACATTTCTTTCTCACTTTCTTTTGGGGATTAAAAGAGTGGAATTATGCTATTTGAGCTATTAACGAAGATTTGTGGTATTTGCAAATAAAAGGTGATAAATGGTGCTTCTTAAAGCCTCCTCTTATGATTTGAGGTGAATGATAATTAAGGGATGGCTTGAAGATAGCTTTGGGGGTGAGGAAACCAAAGAATAAGCAAAAACAGGGGAAGGCATATTGGTAGGCCATATCGGTATGTTTCAGCTACTGGAGTTCGACATACTGATATGTTTCAGCTACTGGAGTTCAACATACCGGTATGCCATACCGGTAGGGTGTACTAATACAGCCCCAAATTCTACATATCAGGGTCTGCCATTTTGAGGGTCCCACCAGTCATCCCACTACCTATTCCTGACATGTATTACACAATGAACATCCCTAATGCATCTCTTTATGGACTTTTGAGGACTTGATCATAAATGAGGAGAGAAGAGAGAGAATGTGCTAGGTGTGGGTGTGCAGGCTATGCCTTCACCACCATGTCCAGCCCACTCTCTTGGTAGCCCTATGGATGGAGATCACATCAAAAGACTTGGGCATCACTCCATGGGCCTTTTTGACAAGGGAGAGAGAGCATATTGATCATTATGCAATATACACATTAAAATATAGAGGGAGAAGGTGTAGGAAGAAGATGAATAGTGTTAGAGAGAGAAGTTGAGATTTTTACATTTTCTTCCTTGCATTGTATTCTAATTTCATGTAAGAATTTTCTAAGCTTCCTTTAATGCTTTTAATGTCATTGATTTCTAGTTTTTTTCAATTTTAGTCTTCCATTAAAGTTTCTACCATTGATGCTTCTATGTTCTTCAATTTCTTAGCTTTAAATGGGTATTAAATGCATTCTCTTTTAGTTTAAGTTTTTTTGCATTATCTTAGCTACAATCTTGAATTGCTTTAGAATGTCTTCCATTTCCATTGTTGTCTTTCTTTTAAGCATGAATAGCTAAATCCTTAGGTTGGCTAATCCAAGGGAGACCTCCTCTTGGGTATGCCAGCTCAACTCATCCCTTCTCCTCCCCTCGGTGTATGATGGTTTGGTTTCACTAGGTTGAGTGTGGACCAGAGTGTGAGTCTTTGATATCCCGTTGGCATTGTCACGGGTTATGCTTGGATCCTCACTTCCATTTTGTCCCTCACTTCCCATGAATCAATCGTTCATTTTCGCGCCATTGGAGGAAGTTTGAAATTGACTCGGTATTCCCATCGGAGTGAACCCTTCGGATTAGCCAACACTTGCTTTCCATTTCATTTTCATCAAAATACAACTCACAAATCAAACTTCAACTAGAAAATATTTTACACCTTCTTTTCACTGAAATCACTTTCAAAACAATTCACATCCTTCCCCGAGGAAATAACCTTGGAAAACCTCCAAGTAAAACACGACACGCAAAAGTCTTATTGCGCTTGGAAAGCATTATTGCTCACTTGCACATTTCATTTTCCACCATTCCCTTGCCCTTTCTTTTAACATCATTCCAAGGGAGAGTGGTACTCCCCTTCACACACACATCATACATACACAGTGAGGGAAGATGTTAAGAGGTTAGGATACTACAACGAAAAACATCAAGCAGAAGGACATGGATAGCTACACGCACTCAACTTTGTGCATTCCTACTACCACCAAAAGCTGAAATTCCCACTCCGAAAGGGATCATGTGGATCAACAAAGATCAAACTTCATATAAAAATTGTATTTACGCTGCTGTAAAGGCAAGAGTCACCTCTAAGGAGAACTAGCTCGACCTCAAGAATTTGAGTACAATATATTTGGATCCTAGTAAGTTTTTTCTTATCGAATCCTTGATGCCATTGGTAGAGTAGAAGATGATAGCTTCCCTATGGCAAGACTGAATGGTTTGCACGGCTCCCTTTGGCATGACTTTGATCTCTCCACAAGGGAGCCTTATAGGATAAGAAATATACGTCGGCTTTAGAGCCTCAAAAAAATCCCACAAAGTCCCTTGCATTCCTTGCCTTGGCTCTCAAAACTGAGGTTATGAGGAGTATAACTTTGGAGAATCTCTTGACTCTAATAATATTGTGTGATGTCGAGAGCATTTCAACCAGTATTAAAGAAGTTGCTCCAACTGGATGGATCCTTTCCTCCAATACCTATAAACTGAGGATCCTCCAATTTACAAATAGGAAACTCGTAAGGTATGGCTTAAGGCACCAAGGTTCTAGGTATCTCCTGATCAGAAATTCTATCGAAGGTCATTATCAGGACCTTACTTGCCCTACGCAACTGAAGAAAGATTCAGCCTTGACTAATTGAAATTGACGAAGGCATGTGGGCCGCACATGGGTGGTATGTCAATGGCCCATTAGGTTATGTCACAAGGATATTGGTGCCACATGCAAAGGGACACACGGGAGTATGTTCAGAAGTGTGATAAGTGCCAAACACGCGCCTATTGCCAGGAAACCAGCCAAGGACCTAAACCCATTAACAAGTCATTGGCCATTCGCCTAGTAGGGCCTAGACATAGTCACTCCCTTGTCTAGAGCACCAACTAGCAAAAGATTCATCCTCAGGCACTAATTACATCCCAAAATGGGTGGAAACCAAACCTTTTACCCATATTTGGGACATTTACACGAAGACGTTTGTATGGAGAAATATAGTAACATGGTTCAGTGTACCTGTGAAGACTCAAAATCTAAGGGGCCTTTCTCAACCTGTTGATCACTTATCAACCAGTGAAAATATCTGTGAGTACCGTATAATGTTGTTAAACCCCATTCACTGGGATCATAACTAAAATGAAATTTTAGACAGAGTCTCCTTTGTATGGGAGCTCTTCTGAATACGTACCATGTGCATACAGTAATCATACGAGCATTCTGAGGTCCACATCCCAAAGTATAGGCTAAAATTTTAATCATTTATATCATCCAAAGAGGAGAGATCAAGAAGTGAAGGGTCAACCATGTTACATTTCAAATTGCAGTTTCTGGGAAAAGGTATTGGTACCTCGAGTATGTGGTACCAGTACCTAAGCCCCCTGGTTTCTAGGTACTGGTATCTATAAGTCATGGTACTGGTATCTGGGCCCTTGACAGAGTGGTACTGGTACCTATGAGCCTAAGTACCAGTACTTGAGCCCATTATCTTTGGGGTACCAGTATTTGTGAATCTAGGTAACAGTACCTAAGCTCTTTGGATGCTAGGTACGTGTGAGGTACCGATACCTAGAGCCCAGATTTTCTCCAAACTCCGAAAAATTTGACTTTTCACCCAATAACTCATTCAACACCCTTTGTTTTACAAGAATAATGTCCAATTACATACCTTAGTCAAAATACAATTTTTGTACATGATTAATACAAGGCCAAAATAAAATATACATGAAATTACAACATGTAATCTAAGAGTCATAACTCGGGTCTTTCTTCAACACGGGCCCAAGTGAAGGCCATCCGCCGAAGCTTGTCCCATACCTTAAATATGTCCCCATAAAGGGTGAGCCACACTCAATAAGGTAACTCCTAAGAAGAGACTCCCTAACCCATATGCATATGAAATGTCACATGCAATTCATCAAATAAAGCATCCATTCAAATAGTACATGTCATAAATGAATGCTACTATTTTATGTCATGTCATGAGGTGGAACTCACACATGTAGTGCAACCCGAGCCCTCCACCAACTCCCAAAATACATGATATGTCACACGTATTCATCAAAGCATTCCAAGCTCCCGCCATTAATGTTAGACATCCAATTAAAATTTTATAAAATCTTGTGTCTTTCTTGGGGTGGGTATTTATGGACTTCCAACAACGCGTACCCAACTGACATGGCATCTATAGACTTCCACCAGCGGTTCTGCGTACACCGTCACATTTTATGGACTCAATACTAATGGGAGTGCGTATCCAAAATTATTGGTTCTTGCACCCAAGTGAGAATCTCACCCTTCTTAGTAACCCTAACATATATTTTCAATGCAACCTGTGTGACTCAGTCAAACCTATGTCCAACCTTTCAAAGCCAGCATATCAACCCACCAAGGATGGTGTTTGATCAAAACAAACACACACACCCACACTCTTGTCAAATGTCCACGAATGCGATGTTACCCGTGCATATGCAAATGTAATGACAAGTACATTTCATGTCATTATGCAATCAAATTGTATAATTCCAATTTCTATCACACGGTCATCATATCATACGACATATAATGAACATATCCATTATCCACAATCGTAACCAATTTTCTCAAATGTCAATTATATCTTAAATCATATAATAACATTTCATAACATCACTAAGCATGCTATAGCAATTTCCATTCAATCAGATCACTTTAACATCCATAGGCATTTATCAAACACCTATAAGCCACAAATGTAAACACATAGCATCCTCAAATAACATATTATTCATGAAATCCAAACCAAGCATTTTCATCAAACCCAAATCATGCAAGAATTTGTTTAAACATACTCTCATAACCATTTTCCATATTCAAGCTACACTAGGTATATGCTAAACAAGAGAATTCGTCTTTAATCATCTTATCCATTTCATAGACAACCCTCGGTTGGAAATAAACTTAGTTGGAAAAGGAACCCTATCTCTTGTAGCATATATCCGCGTAGGAGAAGTCTCAAAGATCCCAAATCAAGCTTCCAAAGCTTTATCCTAAATTTTTCATCTTTGAGATTTTGGTGAAACTCATGATCTTTAGTATGGACACGTCGCTCTCTTCGTGTGGAGCAACTTTAGTTATTGACCCGAAGCAATCTAATGGTTGGATAGTCGTAGATTGGAGGAAGAATGTGAGAGTTTTGTTTTTTTCTCTCTTTTCCCTCTCTTTCTCTCTCTCTCTCTCTCTAATTTTTAGAAATGGGCTGAAGTCAATAAGGAGAAAATTTGATTTTTCCCCCTTTTATACTCCTAAACTACTTGGCCTACAATGCGCCACACCTTCTTCCTTTTTTAGGACCATCCAATTTGATCCCAAATCAATTAAATCTCGTCTCATGTTAAGTTTAGTATATTTTTATTGAACTAAATTTAAATTATTTCTTGGGTCCCACGAGTAAAATTTGATCACGTTTATTTTAGTCGCACGACACTCGATCGCCTCGTAATGCATAAAAAACATGACTGTGTCAAAATTTCAAAAAAAGTTGATTGGAGATCCAAATTTTGTGATATGAATCTAAAGGTAAGTCCATTTTGCCATTCGAGTTCTATAAAAATTCAGGTTTTCAACCTGCACCGTAATGGCTAATTATCATTTTGCCCTTTTAATTAAGTTTTAATTTTTCCTGGTTTTATAGTACCCTGAGCAATAATATCTAGTGACGAGACCCAGTTTAATATCAGAATGAACAATCAAAATGGTAAGTAGGGATCTCGACCAATCAGAGGAAAGAAGAACATTATGACTATACGACTTGAAAGATATCAGGAAGAAATCACCAAACCACAACACAAGGGGTCCACCCCCAAGAATTCTATGAGGGTGACCGAGTGCTTGGGATAGTCATAGACAACACTTGAGATCTGGCCGACAGGATGCTTGGGTCTAGTTGGGAAGGTCCCTATCAGATTATGGCAGTTAGTGGATCCAGATCTTACATGTTGAGAGATTTAGATGGAAATGCTCAAATCCTAAATGACCAATTGATCAACAAGGGTCATTCTCCATAGGGGAAGTCGACCCCAACAAAAAAACATGAATGCGAAAAGAAAAAGATGGCTAGAAAAGGACATTTCGTTAAGGGGACTTTGTGTCCCTCAGGTAGAAACTAAAGAAGGGGATTGAAGACTACGAACAAACGAAATACGAGTAAAACAAAACTCCACCATGGCCAAGAAAAGGAGGGATGTCGTCAAGCTACTATGTCATCTTTGAGGAGAGAACCAATATAATTGAAGGATTGTCAGTCTCGGGGGTGAGGGAACTTCGAGCACCAACGGAGCCACTAAAGCAAAAAGATTAACCTGGGGAAGAGCAAGTAGGACTTTTGAAGACTTATCCACCTCTGCCACCTCAAGGGAAGGAGTGTATATATATTGTTGGTACAAAGAATTAAATGCAACCCCCACGGCAGTAAGGGCGATATCCCATCCTTATTTGAAGGCCTTCAACTTAAGATCTCTAAAGGTAGCCCTCACATCATCTTCACACTCTTGGATGGTTTCTTCTTCTGTCATCAATCTCTCCTCAGCCTCAAATCTCAACTTCCCCACTTGTTCTATCAAACTGGCATAGTTTGTCCCAGCCTCAACGAGCTTAGCTTCACAATGGATAACTTAAGTTGGGCCTCAAACATTCTTTTTATGCTCTCTTGAATGAGTTGGATGATCTACTAGGATTGAGCGGCGAAAGTCTTATCCCGAGAGACGATGTCTTCTTTCAGTTGCTGGCAATCCTTAGTGGCCTTATCGCTTACTAAGCGATATACCCAAAGTTGATGGACATTTGTTATGCTGACTGAAACAATGCGATTAGTCGATAAGGGAATGGAAAATTTAGGTAAGGACTAAGATACTCACCAGCAACAAGTTTTGGGTGACACTTTACATCAGGCCATTATCAAGGCGGTCTTGGTGCTGCTCCATGTTGGTTTCGAAGTGCAAGGCATTGCTAACAACATAAGAGACATCCAAGGAACTGATGATGGATTTAGAGCTCATCACCACCTTTCCTTTCCTCATAGTGGCCTGAGGATGCCATTCCAAACCCACTTGGGAAGCAAGAGCCTGTTAGGACGAAGGAACATTCGGCAGTTGGTCCTTGAGTTGAGGAGGGTGACCCGAGGAAGGGAGACCCAAGGGGATGTGACCTAAAGAGGGATGATCCCAGTTGTCAGATCATGGCGACCCTTCATTCTCCTTCTTGTTCAGTATTGTCCAAAGGACGGATGACCCCTTGTTCCCAAGGAGTAGGTGCAAGCAGAGTTTGAGACCTGAGGAGGTCCCTGAAAAAGATGCTACATGTACCTTGGGGGGTTGAATGGATGAACCATCTAAGCCCGAACGTGCTTTTGCTGAATGTGCTTCATGGACGACTAAAGTGATGCAACGTTGATGGTTTCATGGCTACCTCTAAGGCATCCTGTTTGTCAAGGGTTTGCAGGATGTGACGATCTAGCCACACATCCTGATCAAAAGTACTCAATTCAAAATCAAGTTCAAGGACACTACAAGGCCTCTCTAATTCTTCTTTACTGGCCCGATCAGGATCTTGTTCAAGATTTCCCTAAACTTTAATGCCCCAAGATATCGAATCAAAATATTTTGGGATTTGAGAAAATTTCTTTTAGCTAGATGTGTATCTCAACAACACGTGCCCTACTCAACTAAGACTGTCAGTTCCTAAGAAGCCCCAAACTTTAAGGATAGCATCAAAGTCAATGTCACACCGAGGAGGTTACGCAACTTCGCTTTCACTGATTTATGCACAAAAATGAAGAATATGACACAAAAAAAAACAGGTGGGAGAACTCAACAGTTACTGTAAATGGAGCATAATTAACTATGGCCCTGCATAGTTTGGGACACCATAGGCCAGGATACTTGGGCCCATTACCTCGCTTCCATTAAACTCCCAACTATCACTAAGTCTTGTAAATACCCTCTATCATAGTCGAGAAAATGAACAATGGAGTACATATTAGGGTCTCGAGTCTTAATAGAGTACTTGTTGGAGGGGATTTTGACAAGGGTGTAACAAAAAAAGGACCTCAGTCAAACTAAGGTTGATTTGGAGTTGAACATTTAGCGCCACGACTCCCATGATGGTTCTAAAGGTATTAAGACAACATTGGCCGAGGAATAGCTGGAAATGCATTAAGAAATGGAGAAGAAAAGGGTGAAGAGGGAATCTAATTCCCCCCTCGGCGATTGCCTTGGAATAAAATGGCATTAGTTTGATCGAGCTCATCGTATCACTATGGATAAAAGGGTAAAATTCGGCCATAGTAACACTGAAGGAAACCAAGAAACAAGCTCTGAAGTTGGTTACGTGTTGAATCCCCTTCATCTAATATTTCCTCAGCCTGGATTCTTGAGATCTATTAACACTGGGAGTAACAATTCTACGAGTGCTAGCCTTGGGGCTCTAATGGAGAAGGTGACAGAAAAAAGAAGAAGAGGGGAGAACTAAAAAAGAAGAAAGAAGACCTAAATTGAAATACAAAGAAGACTTACAAGTTTACAAACGATAGTTGAAAGCCTACGCAAACACCTTGGAACACAATAAAATCGAACACATGATTGTTTGTAGAGATGATGAAGGGATAGTCGTTCCTAAGGAATGAGAACAATGAGAGGAGGATTCCTTATATAGGTCAAAGCGGGAATACTTCATAGTAGTTCACAAGGAAGCCTTTCATGTTTAAACAATACGTGTCGCCTCCATGAAAAAATAAAAGGTTGGGGAGTAGTTGACGCGACGTGATCTGTCAGACTGACCAAAAGTAGACACTTGGTGCATTATGTCAATAATGGTAGAAGTAATGATTCATGTGATATGATATGTGATGATCACGTAATATTGTAAATTTAACGGCCTCATTATATGTATTTAACTTAACTTTGCATTTAATTACTTAGAGTTAGCCAAATTTATGAATAATGTTAAATTTTTGATGTTACAGGTAGCAACACCTCGGTTTTCCCCATTTTGGACCATGATCCATTTAGAATCTGAAAAAGTGACAACATGAAAGTTGTAGATCGGATGTCCTCTATCTTGTGTCAAAATTGCAACTCAATGAGATGGTGGGATCAAAAATAATGACAAATTTATGAAAACTAGTCCTGAGCTTGCATCCCCCTTAAAACCTTTCGGAGGATTTGGCCTAGAAACGCCAGACACCTGCAACTTAAACTCTACCAACTTGGGGGGCCCACCTATGCTTCTCCCACACCTACCCTGGCATGTTCTACCTATGGCCATACCTATCTACACTACAAATGTGACTTTGGAGGTTTTAGTAAGGGAAAGGAAGAGAGAGAAGAAGGGAGACATGGTGATTGTTGGGTAGGCTTGTCCTAGCATGTCCAAGCCATCAACTCACTTCCCATTAATGGGAAGCCTGCACACACAGGCTATAGGAGCCTCATGGATGAAAATGCAAAGAGTTACAAACCATTATTCAGCACTTTTAGAGGGAAAAGCTCCCAAGATAGAAAACATAGTTTAGAGAGAGAAAGCTTAGATTTTTGCAATTTCCTCACCCATTTCAGTTGTAGTAAGTTATATTTCACTGGTAATCTTCATTTCTTGCATTATAATCTCCTTTATTTCAAGTGTAATTGATTAACCTTAATTAGTATATAAATCAGAATAGTTAAATAAGTCAAATTAGTAAAATAAAATAACCAAAAACTATTAATTAGAGTCAATTAGGGTTTGTGCGTAATTAGGGTTTTATGTGTGTTATGTTTAAAATTTTCAGGTTTTGATGCTGAATTACCAGAGAATGCAAGGAGCAATGTATAAAAACTTGAAACAACAAAGGCTAAAGTGTAATTTCAACAAGTAATGAGTCAGCATGCATGCAAGTGGAAATTCCAGCAAGATCCCACCGTCCGGAAGGTGGTGATGGCGTCCGGACGGTCCCCTTTGGCGACTCATCATCATCCACCCATGTCATGCTTTATTCTCTACTATATAAAGGGGCCTTCATCTCCATTTTCAAGAGTCCGAACACCAAGAGCTCCAGAAAAGTTTAAGAGAGAAAAAGAAAAAAAAGAGAAAGAAGAAAAGAAAAAGAGAAAGAAAAACTTGTAACTCAATCTGGTCCATCATACACTTCAGTCCAAANAAAAAAAAGAGAAAGAAAAACTTGTAACTCAATCTGGTCCATCATACACTTCAGTCCAAACTCTGTACTTCTATATTTCTGTTGTATCTTTCTATTCAGATAGTTGAACTACCATCACCTTTTTGTCTTAATTGATAATAAGGTAGTTGTGTTTCAGTTGTTCCTTGTGAAAGAAGTTTTAGAATTTATATTTTAATTTCAGTTATAATGAAAAATGGTCATACTCCTTGCTTGTTTGTAGCAATGAGGCGTGAGTAGTTACTTATATCCTTTAGTGACAGGTAAACATATGTATAATACTAGTTAAATTCCAGAAATGCTAATGTTTTATATGTTTATATATCTATGTATTATATGTTTCATGCATGATACAGTGATGTACGTAATTTCGGTGTTGTGCCTGAAATTATGTCATCAGTGCATCATCAACCTACCGGTACAATAACCATGGCATTTCTATCAGTATGGTTTATCCTCCACTGGAACGCTGAGGATGTTAACTGATGCATGGTACAAAACCTAAATGATTCTCATGAATAGCTTGTTCTTGTGGGTTATTAGGGTTGTTTAACTATTATATGTAACTATCAAATTAATGACCTAAGTGATCCTCATGAATGGCTTGTCTTTCTGGATTACTAAGATCATTTAACTGGTATAAATGATAATATTCCCAGTCGAATATCTATGACATTCCTACCAGAATGGTTTATCCTCCACTGAAACGCTAAGGATGTTTAACTGGTATATGTATCACAGATGGAGCCAATTGAATAATACAAGTATTTTTCATAAATGACTTATCCTTCTAGTTTACTCGAATTAGTCAGTTGGCACATCTATAACCAGCTAACCTAAGAAATTGTTGTGTTATGACTTAATACCACCAGTTAACCTAAGAAGTAGTTGTGTTATGGTTTATTATGTACGCACCTACTATTATGAAGTCAATTGAATAATTCAAGTATTTCTCATGAATAGCTTGTCCTTCTAGTTTGCTTGGATTAATTAATTGTCATGAATACCACCAACTAACCTAAGAAGTTGTTGTGCGAGGGTTAACATACATCAGACCTACCATTTGACTTGCAAGTAACATGGAAGTTAATTGATGTAAGGTAGCATTTTCAGTACTAGACCAATATAACACGTATGGGATCCTTAAACTGAAGGATACTTTTTATTATTGTCTTAATCTATCTAAATATAAACGTTTACTTAGACTAATTATCAATCTAAGCTCACATCATAAGCTATCACATGTTGTTCTATTCGAATTAACAACTTAACTATTTTTATTTCATTTCCAAATTATTAAAACTCTTCATGAGATCAATACTTGGACTTAAAACTGAGAAAACTACAATTCGACCATTTATACTTGGGTGTATAATATTAATCCGATCATGAAAAAGTGTGAATTAGTAATCAAGTTTAATTCAAGGTTCTTACACTTTTATATTTTCAACTGGGTTTTGTCTTTAAGTTTTCCATTTTGGTATGAACTGAATTCTCCTTTGTATTTTACCTTCTCCTAGTATTAATACAAGTTTTAAGCTTCATTTCATCTCTATTTGCAATCCATTTCATGTACATGTCTCTTTACATTATGAATGTTTTTACTTGAAATATGAGTAGCTAAGCTTCTTGTTGGCTAATCTAAGGGGAACTTCCTCTTGGGTAAGCTAAATCAACTATTCTCCATTCTACCTCATAGTGTAAAGTGCTTGATTTGACTAGGTTGAGTGCGGACATGGTCGTGAGTTCTTGATACACCGTAGACTTGTCACGAGGTATGCTTGAGTCTACACTCCACATTAGTCCCTCACTTCCTATGAATCAATCAAGCACCTAGGCGCCATTGGTTAAATGAATTGAGTTGATTTGGTATTCCCATTGGAATGACCTCTTCAGATTAGGCAATCTTGTTTTCATTGCATTTTAATTAAAAAATTCACTCACCAAAACACAAATTCACAAAATCACCTTCACCACAATTTGACCAACCTTCCTTGAGGAGATGACCTTGGAATACTCTATTCCAAGTAAAACACAACATCAAAAGTCTCTCTACGCTTGGGGACCACTGTTGCACACACACACACTTTTGTTCATCCACACACGTTTTTTCCCATTTCTAGCATTGAACCCTAGTGAGAGTGACACTCACCCACACACATAAGCCATATACACATTCAAGGGTTTGTGTTTGGAGATTAGGAAAAACCAATACAAGTAATCTATTCAGACTTGAAGATTTTTCAGGGGAGATAAGCGCCAAGATCTCCTCGATGCCTTTAAAGGGCTTTTGGGAATTTCATGTTAAGCGACGCTGTCCTCACCATTGTCACAAGAAATGACTAGGGTCTCTCCAACATTACCTTGAATGCCAATGATGGATCTTCTCAATGCATACCGAAGATTGTTGAGATCGAGAGGGTCAGGATATCGATGGAGAATAGGCCGATGGGGTGACCAACAATTGACTTTACATGCCANAGCTTGTCCTTCTAGTTTGCTTGGATTAATTAATTGTCATGAATACCACCAACTAACCTAAGAAGTTGTTGTGCGAGGGTTAACATACATCAGACCTACCATTTGACTTGCAAGTAACATGGAAGTTAATTGATGTAAGGTAGCATTTTCAGTACTAGACCAATATAACACGTATGGGATCCTTAAACTGAAGGATACTTTTTATTATTGTCTTAATCTATCTAAATATAAACGTTTACTTAGACTAATTATCAATCTAAGCTCACATCATAAGCTATCACATGTTGTTCTATTCGAATTAACAACTTAACTATTTTTATTTCATTTCCAAATTATTAAAACTCTTCATGAGATCAATACTTGGACTTAAAACCGAGAAAACTACAATTCGACCATTTATACTTGGGTGTATAATATTAATCCGATCATGAAAAAGTGTGAATTAGTAATCAAGTTTAATTCAAGGTTCTTACACTTTTATATTTTCAACTGGGTTTTGTCTTTAAGTTTTCCATTTTGGTATGAACTGAATTCTCCTTTGTATTTTACCTTCTCCTAGTATTAATACAAGTTTTAAGCTTCATTTCATCTCTATTTGCAATCCATTTCATGTACATGTCTCTTTACATTATGAATGTTTTTACTTGAAATATGAGTAGCTAAGCTTCTTGTTGGCTAATCTAAGGGGAACTTCCTCTTGGGTAAGCTAAATCAACTATTCTCCATTCTACCTCATAGTGTAAAGTGCTTGATTTGACTAGGTTGAGTGCGGACATGGTCGTGAGTTCTTGATACACCGTAGACTTGTCACGAGGTATGCTTGAGTCTACACTCCACATTAGTCCCTCACTTCCTATGAATCAATCAAGCACCTAGGCGCCATTGGTTAAATGAATTGAGTTGATTTGGTATTCCCATTGGAATGACCTCTTCAGATTAGGCAATCTTGTTTTCATTGCATTTTAATTAAAAAATTCACTCACCAAAACACAAATTCACAAAATCACCTTCACCACAATTTGACCAACCTTCCTTGAGGAGATGACCTTGGAATACTCTATTCCAAGTAAAACACAACATCAAAAGTCTCTCTACGCTTGGGGACCACTGTTGCACACACACACACTTTTGTTCATCCACACACGTTTTTTCCCATTTCTAGCATTGAACCCTAGTGAGAGTGACACTCACCCACACACATAAGCCATATACACATTCAAGGGTTTGTGTTTGGAGATTAGGAAAAACCAATACAAGTAATCTATTCAGACTTGAAGATTTTTCAGGGGAGATAAGCGCCAAGATCTCCTCGATGCCTTTAAAGGGCTTTTGGGAATTTCATGTTAAGCGACGCTGTCCTCACCATTGTCACAAGAAATGACTAGGGTCTCTCCAACATTACCTTGAATGCCAATGATGGATCTTCTCAATGCATACCGAAGATTGTTGAGATCGAGAGGGTCAGGATATCGATGGAGAATAGGCCGATGGGGTGACCAACAATTGACTTTACATGCCAACCACGTCAATCAGCATGTTGGAAGACACATAGCTTTACACTGGGAAAGCCCACCTAGGAATAAATGAAGGAATGTTTGTTAGATGATATGGGTCTGCTATCTCTTGCGGAAAGATCCAACAGGATCAATGGGACCAATCATGGAAGAGGTTTTTAAGGATGCAATTAATGCTCTTCATGACCATACGACAAAGCAAGTCATAGGTAATTAATGCTAGGAGGCCAAGGACAGGGAGGAAATTGATCCCTTGACGCACTATGTGATGTCAATCATTTACTACCACAGAGTATGTTGCTTAATGTCAAATCTCATAGTGAATGCTCGGCATGAGTATTAATGATCGATAAGTATTAAGATGTCGATGGGTTAATGTCATTAATGCATACCAAATTGACATGCCTACAAAGGATCGAGTATCAATGTCAAATGGGTTCCTAGCTCGATGCCTAGCTGCCTAACGAGGTCAAAGAGACATCCACTTTGAACCAATCAGGGGTCTTCCTACCAAAGAGAATCGTACAGATGTACTCAACAAGTTCACTCGTCCACCAGGAAAGTATAAACAACACTCTTAAGCAAAAATAGATGGTACGCTCTCACAACCTACATTGAACATTGTGTTTTGTTCCCCCCTAAGAGACTAACTTAATCATCGGAGGGGACTTGTCGAAGACACCTCTAACTTCCCTTCTAACNGGAATACTCTATTCCAAGTAAAACACAACATCAAAAGTCTCTCTACGCTTGGGGACCACTGTTGCACACACACACACTTTTGTTCATCCACACACGTTTTTTCCCATTTCTAGCATTGAACCCTAGTGAGAGTGACACTCACCCACACACATAAGCCATATACACATTCAAGGGTTTGTGTTTGGAGATTAGGAAAAACCAATACAAGTAATCTATTCAGACTTGAAGATTTTTCAGGGGAGATAAGCGCCAAGATCTCCTCGATGCCTTTAAAGGGCTTTTGGGAATTTCATGTTAAGCGACGCTGTCCTCACCATTGTCACAAGAAATGACTAGGGTCTCTCCAACATTACCTTGAATGCCAATGATGGATCTTCTCAATGCATACCGAAGATTGTTGAGATCGAGAGGGTCAGGATATCGATGGAGAATAGGCCGATGGGGTGACCAACAATTGACTTTACATGCCAACCACGTCAATCAGCATGTTGGAAGACACATAGCTTTACACTGGGAAAGCCCACCTAGGAATAAATGAAGGAATGTTTGTTAGATGATATGGGTCTGCTATCTCTTGCGGAAAGATCCAACAGGATCAATGGGACCAATCATGGAAGAGGTTTTTAAGGATGCAATTAATGCTCTTCATGACCATACGACAAAGCAAGTCATAGGTAATTAATGCTAGGAGGCCAAGGACAGGGAGGAAATTGATCCCTTGACGCACTATGTGATGTCAATCATTTACTACCACAGAGTATGTTGCTTAATGTCAAATCTCATAGTGAATGCTCGGCATGAGTATTAATGATCGATAAGTATTAAGATGTCGATGGGTTAATGTCATTAATGCATACCAAATTGACATGCCTACAAAGGATCGAGTATCAATGTCAAATGGGTTCCTAGCTCGATGCCTAGCTGCCTAACGAGGTCAAAGAGACATCCACTTTGAACCAATCAGGGGTCTTCCTACCAAAGAGAATCGTACAGATGTACTCAACAAGTTCACTCGTCCACCAGGAAAGTATAAACAACACTCTTAAGCAAAAATAGATGGTACGCTCTCACAACCNAGTCAAAGAGACATCCACTTTGAACCAATCAGGGGTCTTCCTACCAAAGAGAATCGTACAGATGTACTCAACAAGTTCACTCGTCGACCAGGAAAGTATAAACAACACTCTTAAGCAAAAATAGATGGTACGCTCTCACAACCTACATTGAACATTGTGTTTTGTTCCCCCCTAAGAGACTAACTTAATCATCGGAGGGGACTTGTCGAAGACACCTCTAACTTCCCTTCTAACCCTTCTTTGTGATCCTCAGGTGTTCATCCTCCCCAAGCTCGTGATCAACCTTTGAGTGTCAACCAAAGTACCGCTATCTCAACATTGTGCAAGAAATCACCCACACACCATTTATGATCAAATAAATGGTTTACCCACAAATGAGACATATTGGGAGGCTAACGATTAGGACTAACACCCTTTTCTAGGCATTTCATGAATGACTACCAACATTTAGTTTTGCATAATTAATAGATTGAGGAGTAGCAACGTGACATCTTCTTGGCATTTACCCTAGGATTTATTTCAGTAATGACCCATAGTACCAAGATTTAATTAGTGCGTCCACATAAGAAAAACAATGATCCATAAGGTTAATGCTAATTTGTCATGATTAATTTGCAAGTTAGATGGCCACTCATATAAATGAAATAGGAAATGCCTTAAAGTGTTTTGTTCGGAGAGGGGGAACCCAATGTGGATCGTCCCTCGCTATTAAACACATGGAGCTATAGAAACTTTACCTAGAATGGAGGGTGAATAGGTTTTTCAATTTTAACTGCAATTGATTACCAATTAAAACCTAAACCACTACAATTATCTCATCCCACAAAGATTTAAAAATTAATGTGAGAACCCCTTTAGACACCATAACCCACTTTGACTATAACAATTGATTTAATTAATCTTCAATTAATTTGCTCGTAATCAATCTCATGTGGATCCCAAAACCCAAACCCAATTGCACATTGTAGTTGAATGAATGTTCAAACAATCAAAATATCAAACACATAGTGTGCATGTGTGCAAAAAATCAAAAGTATATGCTATAAATGTTAAATAACACAAATGATTTGTTGATGTAGAATGCCCTCCTTAGAAAAATTGGGGGGGAACCACACCAAAGCCTAATTCACTACTCACTAAGTCAACATACAAGTACTCAAGTCTTATATCTCAACCAATACCATGGTTAGATGCTCATTTCCTTGTTGTCTCTTTGTCAAAGGCCCTCCTTTGATGTCTAGTGTAGCTTCACTTGGACCTCCTTGCTACACGGTTCATCTAGCCCTCGAACAATCATGGGCATGCCAATGATCCTCAGTATGCACACACCAATGGGTTTATCAAACTAACAAGATCCTCTTCTCCAAGTTGTGAAATTGAGTAGAATCTCTAGTGGTAGCCTTTTAGGACTTAGAGATATAGGTTGTGGTGGAAGCTCTCAAGGAAAAAAAATAAAATTTCCCTCTTACAAATCTCACAAGAGGCTTAACCTAGGTGTGAGAAAAGCTCTCCCTATTTATAAATCTAGAATAAGGGTAGTCTTAGTAAATAAAAAAAACTTAAATTCATGATCGACCGCTCGATCAATGGGAGGGCGGTCATAGGGTAACTGACGATGGAATTAAAATTATGTTTCATTCCCAACAAAGGCAAGCACCACTCAAGTCNCTTAAATTCATGATCGACCGCTCGATCAATGGGAGGGCGGTCATAGGGTAATTGACGATGGAATTAAAATTATGTTTCATTCCCAACAAAGGCAAGCACCACTCAAGTCATCATGAGCACCAGTTGAGCGACCATGAAGGACCGCTCGAGCGAGCCCTATACTGCCTTTCATGGATTTTTCCCACTTCCTTCCCTAAGTTATAAAGAGACCACTCTAGAAAAGGTAAGCAAGGATAGATTAGTCCCTTTAAGTTTTTAAGCATAAAACTATGCAAAAATTTGTCCTATTGAGCACTAAAGGGTGTTGCTTGAAAGAGGGGCCTAATTATGACTCAACCTATGTTTTTAAAACTCATAAATAGTTTAGAAAATCTTTTGTTTGAAAATCACTTGGAAGTCATAGTCGAATTGCTTTCAATTCCATTTTTCATTCTAATTAGCCTATGTTAAAAATAACTAAGGGTTCATTTTAGGTGTTTAGGTCATTACTTTGTCCTAAGCAAGAAAGTGCATACAATAGTTGGATGATGTTGCTTTCACACAATCTCTTCCCTTCAATGACACTTTCAAATCTTGAACTTAATAACATCATGACCAAGAAATAGATTGAGATTTACAATGAACTCCACAAAATTAGTCAATTACAAATATGCTCTAACAAAGTTTTACATAGAAAACACCATCACATTCTTGATAGAGTTATATACTAAAGCTTACTTTTTGTAATGAAACTCAGTTTATTATTTAATAAAAGCTCTTTGTTTCGTATTTTAATGGGAATCCATAGAGGTAAAATATTTGTATTATATTAAATATATAATATGCATGTGTGTCTTTTATTTTAAAACAAACTTGGATATTGTATTGACAGCAAAGGAGTATAAATTTGTGCTCACTAATCTTTGTCCAGATGAACCCATTGAGGGGACAACCGAATAAGAAGTTCAGGCGCATCGGATGTGGAAAAAGGTTGATGAGATAGCGTGGTGTTACATTTTGGCATCTATGTCAAGTGTGCTACAAAATCAGCATGAGCTCATGCCCAACATGATTATGAACCTGAAAGAAATGCTTGGGAATCAAAGTCGTGCAGCTAGGCAAATTGCAATGAACGATCTGATGAACACAAATATGCCTGATGGAGCACAAGAAAAGGATTATGTTTTGAAGATGATAGGTCTTCTTAATGAACTAGAGATCCTAGGAGCTGAGATTGATGGGAAACCCTAGGTTGATATCATCATCTAGTCTCTACCTGAGTCCTTTAAGCAGATTTGTCTTAATTACAATATGAATAAGTATTCTTATTCTCTGGCAGAACTCCTTAAGAAACTTCAGCTAGCTAAAGGTCTCTTTCAGCAAGAATCTCGTGCTTATATGATTGAAAAAGGTTCTACTTCTAAGCCAAAAGGCAAGAACAAGCAGAAAAAATCTCAAAAGTAGGTTGTTGGCTCTTAGAGAGCAATGAAAAAGCCAAAGGGTAAGTGTTTTCATTGCAAGTAGTCAGGACAATAGAAGGAGAAATGTCTGATCTACCTCAACAAAGTGACTAATCCAGGTAAATATCATTTACTAGTTGTTGAATCATGTGTTAGCGGTGTTATCTACCAATACCTGGTGTGTAGATACGGGAGCTACTAATCATGTTTGTAAATTCTTGTAGGGGTTCTAGGAAACAATGCAGCTTAGTGATGGGGAGATTTATCTACATATGGGGAATGCTACTAAAGTGCCAATAGTTGCAGTAGGAAATTTACATTTATGTTTTAGTAGAAATAAGGTTTTAACTTTAAAAGATTGTCTTTATGCTCCTAATATTAGAAGAAACTTAGTTTCGATTTCTAAATTAGTTAAAGATGGATATAATGTTTATTTTAGTAACTATGTGGTTATTAAGTATAATAAGCATTTTATCTATTTCGGTTCATTGGTGGATGATCTTGGTATTATTAATCTTGCCTAACCTACATTCCAATTGACTGAATTGCATAACACCAGTACCTCATCATGTAAGAGAAAGGAACATTCTAAAATGAACCAAACTTATCTTTGGCGCTTACGCTTAGGTCATATTAACTTAAGGAGGACTCAAAGACTGGCTGCAAATGGATCATTGAGTTCATTAGAAGTTGAGGCATTTCCAGTTTGTGAAACTTGCTTGAAAGGTAAAATGACCAAAGAGGCCTTTTACGGCCAAGGCCTATAGAGCAACAAATCCATTGCTATTCATTCATTCTAATTTGTGTGGACCGATGACTGTCCAAGCTAGAGGAGCCTTTGAATATTTCATCACTTTTATTAATGATTATTCAAGGTATGGGTATATTTATTTGATGCACTATAAGTTTGAATGCGTTGAAAAATTCAAAGAGTTTAGGGTTGAAATGGAGAAGCTTCAAGGAAAGTATATCAAGATGTTAGGAATTGATCGTGGTGGTGAATACCTCTTAGGAGAGTTTAGGGACTACTTATCAGAAGTAGGGATTACATCCCAGTTGTCTGCACCTGACACACCAAACCATTTTTTGTTGTGGTAGAAAGAAGGAATAAGACCCTTATGGATATGGTGAGATCTATGATGAGTTATTCAGTTTTACCTTATTCTTTTTAGAGATATGGCTTGAAAGTTGTGCCATGTATTCTTAATTTGGTACCATCTAATTCAATACCTAGTACTCCCACAGAACTGTGGACTAGGTGTAAGCCTAGCCTACAGAATGATTGGATATAGTGAAGCCCAGCACATTTGCTGAAAGGGAATAGGGATAAGCTGAAATCAAGAACAAAAGTCTGCTTGTTTATAGGGTATCCAAGAGGAACAAAAGGTGGCCTTTCCTATAGTCCTAAGGATCAAAAGGTCATTGTTAGCACCAATGCTTGATTTTTATAGGAAGACTACGTGATGGATCACAAGCCCAAGAGTAGACTTGTTCTTGAAGAGTTGAGAGGAGATAGATCAGGGAATACTTCTTCAATACCAATTGTGTAAGAGGAAAGATCCCAAGAAAGAGTAGACAACATCCTATTGCCTTGTTGTAGTGGGAACAATAGAGATACTCGTGCAGAACCTGCACAACATGTCACTAATAATACACAAATGCAAACAGTGCCTTGTCGTAGTGGGAGGGTTATTCATCAACCCAAATGGCATACATTATTGGGAGAGTCTTTTTACCAGATCCCTAAGGAACATAATATTGATCCCTAGACTTACAATAAAGCACTCCAAGGTAAGGATGCAGAACTTTAGCAAAAGGCTATGATATCTAAGATGGAGTCCGTGTACTCCAATCAGGTCTAGGAACTTGTAGAACTATCCGATGGGATAAAACCCATTGGATGTAAATGGGTCTATAAGAGGAAGAGAGGATTAGACCAAAGGCGAAAACCTTTAAGGTAGGTGTAACACCCCAATTCATGGTACAATATCTGTCACAAATGAAGAGGAGAAACCAACAAGAACCACTTAACTCTGATACCTTTATATACATACAAATTATATTTAAAACCCCACGATTACATCCCAATTGACCCTCTAAACTCGACAGTAGACTCCTCTCATCTTTAGTGTTTTTCCTGAAAAGTCATTGAGACTGTTAGTTAGAGCAAGGACACAATCAATAATTATGAGCACAACAAAAGATAAAGAAAACACTTTATTTATTTAGGAACAACCTTAATCATGTTGTAATTACCAACATTAAATGTAACACTTCACCATTTACACGTTGTTCGGATACATCACATAGATATAACTTGCATAAATCACATAGGCAAAATTTACTGCTAAAATAGTTACTTTCATACAATTAAATTATGCCACACAACGAATACCCTTGCGCATACCCCCGGTCACACAGGAAATTCAAGCTACACAAATAATTCTCATAACTTAAATGGCATATACCACATAATTAATTCTCATCACTTAGATGACTCAAGTCAGATAGACATTTCTCATTCTTGTCACTTAGATGACTTAAATACATAATTTAATTCTATCATGTAAATGGTGTTGTTAATCAACTCGAATCACAACGCTAATTTTGATCACGTAGATGACTCGTATCAAACAATTAATTCTTGTCTTATAGGTGACTCACAATCACTTAATATTTCCTATCACATAGACAACACACAACTACTTAGTAATTACCATCACATAGACATTATACAATCACCTAATATTTCCCGTCACGAAGACGATACACAAACTTAATATTTCTCGTCACGTAGATGTCACACAATCACTTAATATTTTCCGTCACGAAGACGACACACAAACTTAATATTTCTCGTCACGTAGACGTCACACAATCACTTAATATTTTCCGTCACGAAGACGACACACAAACTTAATATTTCTCGTCACGTAGACGTCACACAATCACTTAATATTTTCCGTCACGAAGACGACACACAAACTTAATATTTCTCGTCACGTAGACGTCACACAATCACTTAATATTTTCCGTCACGAAGACGACACACAAACTTAATATTTCTCGTCACGTAGACGTCACACAATCACTTAATATTTTCCGTCACGAAGACGACACACAAACTTAATATTTCTCGTCACGTAGACGTCACACAATCACTTAATATTTTCCGTCACGAAGACGACACACAAACTTAATATTTCTCGTCACGTAGACGTCACACAATCACTTAATATTTTCCGTCACGAAGACGACACACAAACTTAATATTTCTCGTCACGTAGACGTCACACAATCACTTAATATTTTCCGTCACGAAGACGACACACAAACTTAATATTTCTCGTCACGTAGACGTCACACAATCACTTAATATTTTATGTCCCGAAGACGACACACAAACTTAATATTTCTCGTCACGTAGACGTCACACAATCACTTAATATTTCCCGTCACAAAGACGACTCATATGTTTAATATTTTTCCGTCACATAGATGACACACAAACTTAGTATTTCCCGTCACGTAGATGTCACACAATCACTTAATATTTTCCATCACGAAGACAACTCATATACTTAATATTTTTCAATCACGAAGACGATATAGAAACTTAATATTTTTCGTCACGAAGACGATGCATATGACACTTTTATCTTATGGACAACTAGTGTATTTATAATATTCCCAATCACTTTTATGACCCACGCTCTCATTGTAACTCTCGCCATTTTGATGGCTCACACCCACATCATTATCCCATCATATGAATGCATCATGATCACAAATAAATTCAGTTCACAAACAGTCAACTAGAAACGCATGCACAAATTTTGTCACATGATTATCCCAAGCCATGATTATCATAAAACAACCATTTAAACAAAACTTAAATATGTCTCAATAAAGAGAATGTAGGATAGCACACCTACCTTGCATGAGATTCTAATTCGTAGACGACCCCTCCGTCAGGGCTTTGAGTGCGGCATTCTTTGATGTTTTTGCCTCTGGACCTGTCATGCCCAATATCCATAATCCCACTCGAGCATTAATATGTAATAATGCTTAAATCCATAATGGTTTACAAAGCTCAAATATCAATACTCAATTTGAGTCAAATTAATAATCCATTTACATCCAATAAAATTATTTACTCGAATTGATTAATCTAATAGTTTATTAATCAATTCGAGTCAAATTAAATAATTCATTTACATCGAGTAAAATTATCTACTCGAATTGTTTCAACTAATCTTCTCGAATCCGTTAAATCAATATTTATTTGAACTAATTACATTAAATGAAACTTTTCTCATAAAATTGTAAACATAACAAAAGTATACTTGAATTTGCATAATTTCCTACATCATAAAATTTTACATGTTTTCTTGTAGTTACTCCTCCATAGATTCATTCAATTTCAAGAACATTTCATAATATTTTTAAATTATCCACTAGACTATTATATCTTTAGATCAAAATTCAACCTACAGACAATAATTCTTTTCTTCCTATTTTTTTTTGTCATGCAACAACACCTTATGCTCACACACACACCCACCTAAACATTATATTAATTTTCCAAGCAATACCCATGGTACCACACTTCCATAACAACCTTTACATTAAACCCACATGCAATACACCATTCTTAGATTACATGCAATACCCAATATATATACACTAAGAATTCTTATACATATATATATATATATATAATGAGATAAGATAGATTACATGGCTTACCTCTTAGACCCACTTCCTACACCACCAATCTTCCACCTTTAACCCACCATTAAGCTCCACTTTCAAGCTTCTCTTTTTCCCTTCTTGCTTGAACCAAAATTTCCCAAGTGTGAGTGAAGAGTCTTGTTTATTTTTCTTTGTTTTCTTTCCTATTCTTTCCTCTCCTTCCTCCTCTTTTTTTTCTTCTTTCCCTCTTGGCTATTGATCTAGCCGAAATGTCCAAGTGCAATACTTTTTTTTTCTTTTTGCATGCAAGACATGCCTTGCATGTCTTGCTAAGTGGACACCTTCATCATGACTCTCTCTCTCTATATATATATATATATATTCCTTAGTTTATATAGATTTATACATGTACAATTATACGTATGTACTCACTTTTTTTTTGTATACATATTTATACATAAACATGTACATACATATATTCAAATTATTGGCAATCTATTAAATTCATCTCTTGGACCCTTAACCACTCCTTGTATATACTAATACATTTTATTTCATTCTTATTCTTATTATTTTATAACAATAAATTTATGTCACATGCTTGTCACCCGATTAATTCTACATGCGCTAACGTATATAAAATAATAAAGTCATATCACATGTTAACATTCTTATTTAATTTTTCACACTTTAAATAAAAAAATTCTCCTTGTAATAATTCTTTATAAAAGTATCTCAAAATATAAAAATATTCATCGTTCAAGTTCAAGTCTCATATCATTACTCATAATTAAATACTAATCGTCAATCATATGCATGTCTGTCACATGTGAATATGCTTATGACAAATATTATATAATTGTCATGCATGTTCGATTCTTACAGTAGGGCTTGTTGCGAAAGGGTTTACTTAGAAAGAGATAATCAATTATGGGGAGACTTTTTTGTCGGTAGCTATGCAAAAGTCAATCTAGATTCTCTTATTCATTGTTGCTTATCTTGATTATCAGATTTGGCAAATGGACATCAAGACAACATTCCTTAATGAGAATCTTGATGAGTGCATCTATATGGTGCAACAAGACAAATTTGTATCAAAACTCCAAAAACATCTAGTGTGTAAGCTTAAGAGGTTCATTTATGGACTTAAGGAGGCATCTAGGTCTTAGAACATTCATTTTGATCAAATTATAAAATATTATAGTTTTGATCAATGCTAGATGAGTCTTGCATGTATAAAAAGCATGACAAAAACGTGGTGTTACTCCTAGTACTTTACATGGATGATATCTTGCTTATCAAAAATGATGTGGGGGAGTTTTCTTCTATTAGGGTATGCTTATCCAATCAATTCGATATGAAGGATTTGAGGGAAGCTACCCACACATCCTTGGGATCAAGCTTATACGAGATCGCAAGGATAAGATGTTAGGCTTATCTCAGGCTACCTATATCAATACCATTCTAGCCTATTTTAGCATGCAAAATTCAAAGAAAGTATTTCTTCCTTTCAGACATGGAGTTTCTGTTTCAAAATAGCAATGTCGTATGACACATGAAGAGACAGAGAGCATAAAGGTGGTCCCTTAGACTATGATAAAAACATATTCTCTAGTACATAAAAAGGCTGAGAGAATATATGTTGGTTTACCAGATAGATAGTCTAGTACCCCTTGGGTACACAGACTCTAATTTTTAGTTGATAAAAATTTCATGAACTCTACCTCATGATATGTGTTTACTCAAGGAGGTGGAGCCATAAGTTCTAGTATTATCAAGCAATCGTGTATTGTTGTTTCAACTATGGAGGCCAAAAACGTGGCAGCCAAAGAGGCAGTTTGGCTTAGAAGCTTCCTTATGGATTTAGAAGCGATACCTTTAGTAAGATCGACTATTACACTTTATTGTGAAAATAGTGGAGCTGTAGCTAATTCAATGGAGCCAAGAGCTCATAAGAAAGGGAAACACATTGTGTGTAAGTATCCACTTATATGAGATATCATGGGAAGAGGTGATGTACTAGTGACCAAGATTGCATCAGCAAACAACTTGGCAGATCCCTTCACCAAGAGCTTACAAGCAAAGATTTTTGACAGACATGTGGAGGAAATGAGAGTCAGATGCATGGCACCATGACTTTGAGTATAAATGAGAGAATTGATAGAGTTATA